>JBBBDQ010027694.1:0-17177 GCA_037127315.1 Ascarosepion bandense | reverse complement strand
TGATTCATATTTACTTTTTATATTTATTTCTTATTTATTATATTGTATCTCTTTTCGTTACTGTCATCCACCTGGCAGGTTTAACATGTTCTGGTAAAATTAATCTTAGCCTTTTTTCCTTTTCCCTTCTCTTACTTCCGTATTTACACACACACGCACACACAAACAAATTTATTTTTCCATAAGGTTTTGGTTTTGCTAAAGAGATAGATGTTAAATTTAACTTTCCAAAAAGCTCAGAACTAAAATAAAATTTCAATAGATACACAATCAAGTTAAGTTATTTTTATACTAATACTATAGAAACTTTTATAAAAAAAAAAAACAAAAACGCCAGAATTTAGATAGCATTAGATAAAACAAGATAACTAAAAAAGAATGCAACTGTAGGGACAAGAATGAATGCCCACTTCAAGAACTTGTAATACTAAAGAAGTCATTTACACAAAGTACATGAATTAAAATGGTTAAAATAAAATATATTTGGGACCACCAAAACACCTTTAAGACCAGACAAGTCTACATTCAAAATAAAAAACTTAGAAACTGCACAAAATTATTAGCCATGAGTGGAAATTGAAATCAAAATAAGGAAAAGACCCAGACATAACATGTGTTATAGTAAAACAGACAAGCCTTACAAGGGTGGCAAGATATGGAGACTGTGCCAGGAAATAAAGTTAGCGATTATGCTATTCCCAAACAGAAATGAACTATTGAATGAAAGAACAGAAACTATGACTAAGTATATCATACTAAAAAATAGCTATGAGATTCAAACAACCATGGATGAAAAAAGATTTTAAATTGTCAGAACTTGAAAATTTTGCGTGTTCAATATTCCCCATCACTTGAGCGTTCAAAAAAAAACCCCGTTATTTGAGCTTTTCTTAAAAAACGGTAAAATCAGTTATTACAAATCGCCTGAAGACACCACATGGTAGAAATCTAGGTCGTGCAATAACTTGTTTACAAAATAAATATATATATATATATATATATGCGTGACTCTTCAGAAATGAATTGAGTTCTCTCGGTGACTGGCGTCTGTATAGACTGCTTATATACAAGACGTTAAATTTTCCTTCTCTGATGCCATACTCCGATGGCTTAGGGAGTAGAGACTCCGACTGACACCAAATCGGTCGAGTTTCGATCCCGGCCAGAAGCAAGTAGATATGTCTAGCCAATTGATGAGCTGTGATACAGCGAAACGGGCTTGTATGTGGATGACTAATATATATATATATATATATATATATATATATATATTCCCTCTAGTTTTGGAGAGCTAATTTAAAATATAACAACAGCAAACGTTCATACAGGTAAAACTGAAGTAGCAGTTGTCAACATCAGCCGAGTGCCGTTGAAGGATCAGTGCTGAACAAGGGCCTCAACTTCGCAAAGACGATCAGGTTGATAACACACTTTGACATTGCTAAAATCAAAGAAATGAAAACGTCATCATATTACCAACTGAAAAGCGCAATGCAAATGTAGTGCTGGGCAAAACAGAATACACCGAGAAACTGGAAGATCTCATTAGAAATGATAGCTATAGGAAAGTAAAGAAAGATACTACGCTGTAAACAGAACGACAGCTGTTGCAGATCCTAATCCTGAACACGAATCACTTTCCAACCTACAGATACAGGTATTAACGAACGTTACAGGTATCATCCTCATATGTATGGTCTAGCCACGATTCATAAAGAGGGTATTCGACTCAGGTCGATTGTTAGCAACCAAGTTTCTATGTGTCACCCTCTGAGTAGCTTTCTTGTGGATATATTTGACCCACTGATAGGAAATTCACCATCATCTGTCTGAAACTCCGATCATTTCGTGGAACTAATCAAAGATGATCATATCCAATGCAACCAGTTGGTGAGCCTGGATGTAGTGAGTCTGTTCACCAAGGTACCCAAGGTGGAGGCAATATTAGTAATTAGGGGAAAGACTGGCCTCAAACTGATCTCTAGGAGAACGTACCAGTATACTACTAGATAACCTGATAGAGATGCTGACTTCCTGCACGCAAACAAAAAACTTCGGAATAGGATCAGACATATATCGACAGGATGAAGACTTAGCAATGAGCTCACAATTATCATCATCATTGGCTAACATATATATGGAATACTATGAAGACATGGCATTAGAATCCACAGTACTAAAGCAAACTTGGTGGCTAAGATGCGTTGATGACACCTTCATAATCTGGCCACACCACGAAGAGTTTCAGACACTAGGGGACGATGTAAACTCAATAAGATCATTGATACAGTTCACTATGGAAAAAGAAAACGACAACAAACTAGCATTTCTGGTTGATGTAATATCTCAAATAGAAATGGGTTCAGACATCCGTCTATTGCAAGCCAACATTTACAGGACCTCAACTTCAATTCCCACCACACATAATGTAAAGAAAAGGATCGCCCTCTACTTACAAAATCGAGCAAAAGTCATCAGCGGCGACTCAGAGACATACAAACAGGAATTGTCGGCATAAGCAGTACCTTACAATGTAACAACTACCCAGGGTACATAAACGTGGAAGGGAGGGTGCATGAGGATAACATGTTTGGTCTGCTTACTCTATGTGAACTGGTTATGGAAGAAAATACAAAGATATCAAGATTACCTTCAAAAGTAATTCTACACTTCGCAGATACATCTCGAGAGTAAGATCTACAATAGAGGAAACATAACTAATGATCGTACACAGTTCCCATGTAGCTGTGAAAGGAAAGGTTTGCCAAATATTTAGCAAGGCTGTAACACGAGAGGAGATAGAAAAATCTGGCGTAGATGACCACATATGGAGGGAGAAAAGTGATTACCGCAGTCTATAGGATGAAGTCAAATAATTGAAAGAAAACACTATTGGAATTTACGTAAACTTAAGGAATCAGCGCATATGCTAGGCCATAAAAATATCCTGAGCTGACCCAGCATAGAAATAAATACAATATGGAAACCAGTTATACGGACTGCTAGAGAAAATCATTAGTTTCAAAGTTTGCAATATGAGCTCTTGCAAAATATCGTTCCTGATACATTAGGTTAGGTTTGCAAGTCCCAAAAATTCGTACACTGATGTCCCCAACAACACATATCCCAGTGAGAATTAGTTCAAGTGATATAATTGCATGTATTCCGGAAGTGGCATCGGACATGAAAAACGAACAATCTACTCCAGGACGTGAAATAAAGGGTTTGTTTCAAAAATTCCTAGCAGCTGAAGAAGGCTGGAGTGTATAACGACCGAAATGTCGTAAACATGGCAATAAATATGAGATCAACAGTCCGAGTAATGTAAATGCTACCTCATCACAGAAGTATAGACAGATTTTCAATTTTGTTTCAGATGCTATTATACAATCTACAAACATGCAACGATAAATATATTTTTGTATACTACATTTCAAGAGGAAATTCATGTATAGTTTTTTTCTCACACACGCCACTGTTACGTCTGCTAATCAATAGCAGACTTAACATGAATTGTAAGACGACAGATCGTATGGTTGTCTGCAAAAACAAAACAAAAAAAGCATCATTTGGATAAAAAATTAAGGACATTGATATGTTACAAGTAAAATATTAAATATCTTGAAAAATTTAAATATTTTGAAATGTTTGTACAGGGAAGGAAAATGCAAAACCGAAATTTAAAGACACTGTGGGGTTTCCAAAGTTGCCTTCCAAAATGTAAGTAAAGTATTAAGAAACAGGAAAAATTCGTTAAATGCAAAAAAATACTGAATTGTTATTTAATATCGAACATTCTTTTGTTGTCCTTAGTGTAAGTTATAAAATAAACGTTGTAGCATAGGATGGAAAATGCGATATTAAATCAAAAGACAAACTGGATTTAGCGAAATGTGCCTTTTAAAAACTAAGTAAACTATTAAGAAATAGGAAAATTCGTTAGAAAGAAAGAAATGAACACTAAATTTAAATTTAATATCGGACCTTCTTTGCTGTAAAAAGTGTAATATCAGAAAAATTGTAGGAAATGACAGAAAATAGGGCACCTAAATCTGAAGGCGCATTGGCTTTAGCGAGAGTTGCCTTCTAAAAGCTGAGCAAAGTATTAAGTAACTGGAAAATTTCCTTAGAAGGAAAGAAATGAATACTGAATTATTATGCAATATCGGACATTCTCTATTGTGCATAGTGTCTGTAATATAAAAAGTGCTGTAAAAAAGGATAAAAAATACAACACCAAAATCCCAAGACGTGTTGGTTTTAACGAAAGATGCCTTCTAAAAGCGAAGCAAAATAACGAATCCTGGCAAGACTTGCAGACTGCGCTTAAATTCCAGAGTTCAGCGGGACAATTACGAATAAAAGTACCTGTAGAACGAACCGGCTCAGGAAAGCTACATTACGCGAGAAAAGCAATAAAATCACTAAAATGCGAGGGGTGAGTACTAAACGTCAGAGAGCCTAAGAAAAATTATTAAGGAGATAAAATAATAAAAGCATTGGAACTAAGATGAGAAAAATTAACGATTGACAATGAATTTAAATTTTTGACAGAAGTTAACTGGAAAGTAATAGTAGCCAAAAACGTTCCACGAGTGAGTACTGTGACTTCAGGAAGTGAAGGGGAAAATAATATAAAGCAAGCAAACAATATATGCAAGGCAAATACACAGTAATAAGGCAACAGATTGTATAAACTACGAATTGCGGTTGAGACCCAAGAGCGAGTTCGAACAAGACAGACCAGGACTGAGTCAGATGAAGCCCAGAACCCGCCTATTTGACATTCCCTTTGCTGCTTTATTTATATTGTTAAACGTTATACCAGACTTTATCGCACCTTCACGAATGGGAGGAATATTTCGAAAATAAACATTTAAGTTGTTTCTCTTTCTTTTGTTGTTTTTGATTTGTAACATTGTTGTTCCGAAAACGTTCAATATCACAGGCGTCAATTTCTAGTTTCTTTTTTCAAATGTACATATATGTTAACTCTTGAATTTAGAGTATAAGTGAATCATAAATGCAGATACTTACGAGCAATTTAGGACCTTTTAGCAGTCTCAATACCACATTGCCAAATTTTATATCAACCATTCGGATATAGCAGGTATGCTCATATCTGTGTCGGTATGCGTTCTTAACTTCGACTGTAAAGTATTTTCCTCTTATACTTTCGACCAGGGTATACTTGCAATTGCTCGTCATATGAAGATAGCTTCCATCAAATGTTCTATAATGAGTACAACCGAAGACACGACAGATACGTCTCTTGTCTTCGAATAGAAAAAAATTATTTAAGTTTATTCATTTAAACAGATCTTGTTACTTAAACAGTACGAAATAACTATTTACATTGTTCGAGCTGTCCTCATCTTTATTGTCATATTCGAAATTTCAAGAAATATCACATGACGTACAACGCCTGAAAGGTCGTGAATATGGCAATAAAGATGAGGACAACTGTCCGAACATTGTAAATATTATAAATATTTACAATAATTTCTCTCACAAATATAGACAAACTGCAAAGTAACATCTACTGTCCGCAACATTTTAAACTCTTAACAGTTACTTAATTCACGTTGAACAAATAAAATTACAGGGCTTCTACTCAAGCACGTGTATCCAGTAAAATATAGCGTTTACTGTAAAAAGAAATAATCTGAATATTTTGTTTAAATCCTTGAAAATCAATTAACGTAAATGAGTTCGCACAAACGGACATTGCATTTCATGTTTCAAGAATACATGAACGAGTACGATACGTCACTTGGACATCTGTAAGATCACCCCTAATAAGGCCAGCTATATAATACCTACAAAAGCTCATCTACGAACCATATAATTATATACGTTAACCTGAAAGCAAAAATTATAAAACATACATCTTTCGCTGATGGCATAAAATGTTCAAATATATTACGGTGAAACCCTAAAATTACAGCGTAAATATTCAAAGTTTAGCACTAAATAATCCATAGATTTTCAGATAAAAGAAATCAAAAATAAATTATTACCATTTTTACACAGAGGGCCTTCAAAAATGTTTTTTACAGATGCATCTATTTTTGACACATCGTCCTCTGTTTTTGCAAGTATGTGAAGAACATTTAACTGTAAAACAAAACCACATGTTACAATGACATTATATAAAAATCAAATACAATTTCATGCAATATGAGAGGAAATAAATGCGATTTAATGTTTTATTCTTAACTTTCAAATAGTGTGTTTTTCGGTATTATATTTAATAGAGTGAACCCGATTAATTGGCTGATAATTGATAACTGAACAAATCAGCATGGCGTCATTTTTCCGATTAATTGGTATTCTTACTGTTTTTTATTGTGTCACAGAAATTTCATCACTGTCTTAAGCAATTTTAAACGTAGAATAAATTTTTAAAATATGCTTGTTGTAGAAGCTGACACCCCGCTAACGCTCTCAAAGATAAAATGATCTAAATAAAATGCCTATATAAATAAAGACTAATAGCAGTCGGGATTTGGATTGTCATTAGAAGGATCGACTGCGTGCATCAGTCGTTCATTTGTCAAATTCTGCCTTCGGGCGGAGAGGAACCAGAACAGGCTCTGCCGAAAAATGGGAGTTTTCTGGGAAAAAGAAGACAAAAAGGGTTTCCCCGAGCTTACGGGTTCCATTTTTTACCGATATTGGTGACTTTGTTTTTCATATACACCACGGGATTCTGCCACGTGGGGAAGATCATCAAATAATGATTCGAATTGTCATTGACAGTCTGGGAGAGCGGATTGACTTCGTGCGTCAGTCGTTCTCTTTGTCGGATTTCTGCCTTCGATGACGAAGACACAGACGAGGCTCCACCGAAGAGTGGAGTCTCCTGAGAAAATGGGCAAAATTTTTTTCCGAGGTTAAGGGCGATAGTTCCCACTTAAATCACTTTATGCCTCCTCTATCTCGGACATAATAACACATGTGGATAGTTGGTTGATACTTCAGGTGTTGACCGAAGCGATTATAATCTGATTGTGATCTCTTAGCTCTAACAACTTAAACTCTCCTCTCATTCTAATTATTGTTGTTCTGTCTTATCTGTATTCGTCTTGATTTGTGTAATACTCGTATCACAGATATTATTGCTATGAATATTTCATCACACATCATCTGGTATAGTACAGCCTCGGCGATAAAACAATTCTAATAGATATTCGTCACATTTCGGTAACTAATCGGTTTTCAGATTCGGTTGCCGCGTTGCAAAAATTTGACATCTTGGGTAAATCAACCTTAATCCTACAGAAAACAATGGCAACTTCTGCAGGATAAACTTCTGCCCAGTCAGTCATGTTTCTTTTCGAGACATGATCGCCCAAAGTGTATCACCCATGTAGCACTTAACTGACTGACTCAAATAAGCCAGTAAAACTACAAAAAGAGTTAATGGTGTGAAACAATTGCTAATAAGATATTCATGGTAAGATCAGATATCTCATTAAATATTAAATATACTATAATAATAGCTACGTCTATCCATTCATACATCATAATTTCATAACTATATCCCGTTTGTTTGTCTGACTATGCAAAACCTTTTTGATTCAAACAGTAATAATATATTATACCATAATCCTTGTATGCTATTTTTATTTTTTATTTTTATGTGTATAAGTTAATTTGATTTGAACTAAAACTTAAACACCTTAAATTGTAAAGTAAATTCTTGAATGTTATATTAATATTTGAATTAAGAAAAATAGGTAGATTAATTTTAGAATTAGATGTTATATGTTTTGTACCTATGAGTCAAGGGAGATTGCTCGTTGTAATAAACAGAAAAATGAATATCAGTTGTTTTTTAAGAATTATTTATTACTTTTTCACAAATAATAACAAATTCTTTTGTTTATGTTGAAATGAATCATAAAGTGTAGTAATATGTGCATATATACATTTCAAGGACGTTAAAAGTCTAACTAGTATATTTACCTTCCCACTAGTACGGTTTTCCAAGGCAGATGCAACCTGAGTTAATTAAAGTAAAGTCGAGCCCATGTCAGCCAAAAAATATCCCACGAAGACGCTTTCATACTTAGTCAGGCTTCAGCATTTGTTGACGGGGGCTCTACCCTTCTGCGAGCATCGTCTGGATTCCTCTTCCAAGAAGGCAGAGAGGAGTCCGACTACGAGAGTGAGAGAGAGTGAGAGAGAGAGAGAGAGAGAGAGAGCGAGAAGCGAGCATCTGAAAACAAATACTACAGTTGGATCCCTGCTTTCTAGGCAAGCAAACGATAGAAGACAACTGTGCTGTGGGAAAAACTGGCTGAAATGTCTCAAAGAGAAGACAATTATCATGAGATAGCAGTGAGATAAAAAGACAAATCAACTTGCTTGAATTATAAAAATGCTTACATTTTTGCACGTTGATCCATACCTATAGTGAGGACAAGAACAGTTGTATCCTGTCTCTGCTGATTCGCATATTCCTCCATATCAGCGAAGTTTGAGTCACGGATCTAAAAACAGAAACCAAAATTTCATGAACATCATATTCTAAGTTCGCTTGTCCACCCCTTTCGTTGTCCCGTACGTTTCGTTACGGCCACTGTCAATGCCTAATAATTATTGTTCAAATGAAGTGAGGGAAAAGACACTACTTAGTTTCAGTGTGAAAATTAATAAAAAATGAACGATGTTTAACAAGTTGTTTCATTGAAATTTGGTAATTCAACTTCTTCCACTATTTACATTGTTCGAACTATTGTCCTCATCTTTATTGCCATCATCATTAATTTTGGCCGTTGTATGCTCCGACCTTCTTCACATACTTAAATTTCGAACCGACTCTTTATTACGATCACTGGGATATATCATTCTCATTTTATGTGCGATACCACTTCTGGTAGCCATGTAGTTATTTCCCTTTAACTTAACGCTCTAAGTTATTTGTTCAACACTGTTGTATCTGGTATTAAGAACTCACAACTTTCACTGGAACCCAACCAACATCTATATCCACTAGACCATGTCTTTCAATAAAAATAACGATAGTATTCATATTTATGATTGATATTACAGGTGTTACCAAAGTTGATAAACTCAAAATTTAGCGATGCAATAAGGAAGGTTAAATGGATATTTTATTGTGAAGACTCTGGCATGACTTAGTCATTTAAAGCAGAAGTATTAATATTCATCGAAAATTTCACAAGGGTCTTTTCTATAACTAATAAAATTAACACGCTTGGTGCAATGAGAACCGTAGTATCCATTTATACATGAACACTGATGAACATCACCATAACCAACGCATTTTTCATCATGTAAACAATAGCCTTATTCATCTGAAAAATAAAAATGTTTGAAATTATCAAAATTGTATGGATTATGACTTAATAAATAGTTATAAATAACTTTATAAATATTGTAAATGACACATAAATGCTTGTAAATCTAAATTTTCTACAGCCATGTCGCCATCTTACTTCAGTGGAACAAAAACACCCATATCTACATATATACTCATGCACACCCAGGTGCAAATTAATTGAAACAACTGTCTACATCCTTTCCCCTCTCCAAAATAATTTCAACCACTCAAATTAATTTCAACCATCAAGTCAATCTGCTAACACTCCAAATTATTCTTCCCACCACCTCCAGTGTCTTTAAACAATAAATTGATCTTCCCACTATTCAAATTAATATGCTCTGATCAAATTAATCTTCCGTCTACGGCAAATTAATCTTTGGTCCATTCGAACAATCTCTTCCGAACACTCAAATTAATCTTCCATGATGAAATTAATAAAAACAATACGATTATTCTAAATTTATATAAAACAATATGGAATTTACAAATTATGGGATAGTTGCACACCAACTGGAGGATCTTCACCTGCGAGGCACGCCTGGTAGTACCACACCACATGGGTGTACCACACCACATGGTTGTACCACACTACATAGTTGTACCATACCCATGGTTGTACCACACTGACACTTGTGCATAGTAGCCATCGGAACTTTCGAGTCCTCCAGTCTGTGCTTCACATTCGACATCCGCTCAGATGGTTGCTACCTTCTGATCGAATATTGACCTTTTTATAACTCACCTTTTTATGTCGCCTTTATTGATCTTTGAGTTCAAACACTACTTCATGGACGCATAGCGTAGTATAGCGACCGCTTAAAGATCTGGCAACGCTTTTCAATGTACTTTAATTATAATTACAATCACTAAAATTCGTTGTTGTACTGTACAATATAAATTCAAAACTCAAAATCAACAAAAGTTATAAAATATGAAGTGAATTTATTCATGCGATTGAGTGAAAGATTAATTTGTACCGTCGGTAGATTAATTTCAATAGGCGAAGGATGAAATTTGAGTAGGCTAAAGATTAATTGGAAAAGAAAAAACGTAGTTTCTTTTGCTTTTAACATACGGTCATTTTTAGGCTTACTTGAGTGACGGGAGTGTAAATCGATTTCTATTTTTTTCCCCAGGTTAGGTCATTTGCAGTGGTATGCAGTAATATGAATCTATGTTCAGGATAGTATGAATTTCTTTGGCCTTGAAAAGTATTACGTCATCTGTAATTGCATCAAGATTTTTATCACCTGTTATTTCTCGACTGTCAATTAGTTGTCCTGCGGCCATTGTCTGCAATGGACGGTACTAAAAGCAAGCGTATGAAAATTGTAATTCTGCAAGAACACACTGGCAAGCCTTACCAGAGAAATCGCGGATATTGTTGAGATTCTCAGCCTTTCAGCAGTAAGCTCGTGTCATCAAGACGAAACAAACTGCGTTTATCGATCCAAAACGAAAATAAAATGCGACCAGTGAAACCAGCATAGAAATCCATAAAGATGTCAAAATTCTAGGAAGACGTTGTTTGTTTTTGAAACAATTAATTTGTAAAACCGTGTATATATATAAATGATTTTCTAAGCGCATCTTAGATCAAGCCGAGAATTTATGCCAGAAAGGAATCGTACTCACTACTGAGTCATAATTGACCTAGTGAAACAAGCACGCTTACCATTACACGAAGTCTGAAATTTACACGTGCGTATATATATAGAGATTTTTAAAGCATAGTCTTGGCACGATGCCAAGTGGGTGGAGCAAATAAAAAACTTATGAGTGTCTGAAATTACCAGCTGACCTATTCATTATGATGACTTCAGCACCATCTCAGTTTACTACAGCGGCGAAATTGGTCATCATCGGCGTACGTGAAACTGGCTCGAGCACCACTAGTCTCCCGAATGATTATACTCATAAGAATATACGACTACACGCTGCTGTCCCTCAATAAGCAAAAGAGAGGTTACAACGAAAGGGTAGGTAATGTTCATGAAATAATTCCCATGTTCTAGCTATAACATGTAAATCGTTACTTGAAATATGCTTCCATTGGCAGAAGAAAAGATTAAACATAATTAAATTCTCAAACACTAACTCAACGTAATGAAATCTCTAATTACCACCATAGGTTTTATCCATACTCTTCGTATTTGCTCTTATCTTTAAGACCTATCAAATGCAATCAATCAGATATACATTAAAACTTAACCTTTGGTACTATTTTATGTGTATTTGATTTTTAATTTAAACTATTAAATATAACAATATTTTGTCATTATAACGTGTATATCGCTTTTGGATAAGAATAAATTTATATCTGTCTTATGAATCTCAAAGTCGTATGTTAGAAAACTGTCTTTATAAAGTAACACCTATAAACATTTTTAGAATATTTAAATTTTATAAATTCTATCATTTAAACCCGGCAACGTAAATTACGTTCTTATTTCCTTCAGGGCTCACAGTAATCATTGTTGTCAACCTGGCATTTCGAAAAAGGCGTTTACGGATATGTAAATAAGTCAAAATAATCACTTTTATTAAAACTATATCAAAATATTTTTAAAACGGGAAAAAAGTAATTTTTCGAATATATTTCTATTGTTATTATTAATATTAATATTATAGAACTTACTTTTTCAGCAGCTTTTCATGAATACGATATCGATATTAGACAAAACTGAAGAAGAGTTATTTTAAACCTCTACACATCATGGTAGAAAATGCTAGGATTTATTTAAATGATTCCAAATTGCGCTTTCCTGCGATAACCCATGTTGTTATTAAGTACTAGTTGCTATCCTCTGTCCAGAGGGCTTGGATTTGCCGACGAGGAGAAGCGTGATCGAAGGAAATAAAACAACACGGCGATATTTGGTTTAGTTCCATCACATACATTAATTTTCATCGAGACTATCACTTCTGTGTAGGCCTGTACAGCATGGCAGATGCAGAATTGCCATCAGCAGCTAAGGCACAATACTTTCGGTGCCGATACAAGATCTCTCGATACCAATGGATGATATTACGCGACCAAGGTTTCCTGATTTTTACCGTTTTTAGAGCAACGCTCACTTAATGGTGTTTTTTTTTTTTTTTTTTGAACGCTTACGTAGCGAAGTTCACTGAACGTGCAAATTTAAAAATTGCATAGAATTATGGCGTTTTCATCCATGGTTGTATGAACTAAGAGGTATTTTTTTGTATGTTTACACCGCAAGTCATAATTTTCGTTTTTCATTATGGCGTTTTGTATTTTTATGAATCTAAAATAGAATTACAACACTTTAACCAATAATTTAAGCTTAAAATGTTTCTGTTGAAAATTTTGTTTAGTTCTGATCCTTTTGGAAAAGTGTCCATCGATCAGTTTAAAAAATATTTGTCCTATTATGTCTTTACCTCTAAATTAAATGGAAGGTTAAGACCAGATAAATATTTCGTTTTCATATCGATTTCCAATTGTTTGTCTGTTTGGTTGGGGAACTATGGTAAAATGTTTTATGGCCAAATTTAAGAAAAAAAAAACAAAAAACGCCAGCAACATAGATAGCAGTATAAAAAAACAAAACCGCTAATAAAAAATGCAACTGCAGGATAACCAAAAATAAATGTCAACTTCAAGTCTTTGCAACACAAAATTCATTACATGGCAAAGGTACATGACTTAAATGGTCAAAATAAAATATATTTGGGTTCAACCAAGAACGCAACTTTAAGACAAGTTTTCTCAATCATGGTCTACATTTGAAATAGAAATCTTAAAAAAATTGTACAAAATTGGCTAGCCACGTGTTAAAATTTGGAATTAAAATATGAGAAAAGGCCAGACATAACGTGAAATATAGTAAAAAAGAGCCAGAAGCCTTGCAACGATGGCAAAATATACAGAACAGTGCCGGGAAGAAAAGTTTGAGATAATGTTATTTCCTAAAAACCAAAAACGAAGTAATAAGAAGAAAAGAACGAGTATGACTATGAGTAACCATCTAAAATAAATACCTCTACAAGTTTCTACAACCATGGATAAAAACTATCAATAATTCTATATGGAATTTTTTGAAAATTCACGTGAACGTTCAAAGAAACAAAAAAACACCGTTACATGAGCAAGTATTAAAAAAACGGTAGAATCAGTTATTGTAAATCACTTGGAAGACTTTACCTCATGAGTACAGAAACGTAGGTCGTAATAACTAGTTTACAAATGGAAAATATTCAAAGATCTACAATATAATTATATTGAACACTTTTAATACAATGGTAAATAGTCTAAATCTTATTATGACCAGAAAGTAAGTAATTAAACAGTGTATATATATATATATATATATATATATATATAAAGAAAGGTTACAATCTAGGGTTGTTGTATTGGCGTATACAAATTATGGAGTGGTTGCAGAAATTATTTGATTGCCATGACTGTTTTCTTGCTTGTGTGACATGGTCACCCTTGGGAGTTTTCAGCAACCACCCTCTTAACCCAAGTTAACACTACAGTATCCCAATTCTCCAAGCTATAAGTTGAATATTGGGGATTTACTGTACTTCTAAAGCCTTGTTTTTCAACCAGTCTATGAAAAAGGAGACAGCATGCTATTAACAAAAAAAAAAATTCATAAAATTCCCAGATAAAAAGACAAAAGTCTCTGATCATGGCATTTAATAGATATTTATATAAAGTAAAATATGGAGGCAGCGAACACTTTGTTTTGGAAAGAGATATGTAATTTAGCAAGAGTAAAATAAACAAATTGTTTCACCTGCACAAGGATACGCAGTATTCCACAGATTGAGAGGCAATAAATAAAAAAATAAAATATAAAGTACATAAAGAAAGTTCTTAACTATTTCAATATGTGACTATTAAAGTGAGCTGCCCAATCCCTATGAAGACATATGTCAGACACATTTATATCAGTTCACCTCCACAAAACTTGCTTTAATGACACATACTATAACAGTGATAAACGTGCGCCAGTTACGGATTCTGGAAGGGTCACTTTATCCTGCCGACATCAAAGGCGTTGATGAAATGTAAAATCTTTTTCCATTTATTATTAATAAATATATATTTGGATGTGCGTATTTGTTCAGTGGATATCGGCTCGGAACAAGGAATCGAAAGAGCCGAGTTCCAGTTCCAGTTAAATTTGTTACATTCACTTAAACGCAAACATGAAAAACGCATGAATCCATTCATTCCCTCTCTATTTCTCGATTAGATACAGAAAGTCAAATTGGGTTCTATAGCCTTGGCTTTGCTTAGCAGTCTACCGCAAGCCAATGGCAAGCGACTGCGGGATAATTTTCTCCAATCAATCTCATTCTTTTTCGAGATAAGTCGCTTAAAGCGTGTATCACGTATGGCATAACTGAATGGAATCAATTCCATATCCCTCAAGGCGGTGGCCTCATTTAAACGACAAAACTATGAATTGATTGCAGTCATTTTCATTATTTTTTTTTTTCTTCAGCATCGGAATTAACCAAAAACTGCGATGTAAATATTACACAAGCACAATCCTTAAATACTAAGTGTAGCAACATTCTTGAAACACTCGGAAGAAAATAATAAAAGATAGCATTTGCGATAACATAAAACAACTAATACGAAAATTTTAAAAGTAACAGAAATTTTCGATATTAATTAACAAACTTGTCTGGAAAAAATTAAAGAATTGTACTGCCAGAAATACATACTATATACATACATGTATATATATATATATATATATATATATATATGTGTGTGTGTGTGTGTGTGTGTGTGTGTGTGTGTGTGTGTGTGTGTGTGTGTGCGTGTGTGTGTGTGTAAACCTTAATGTAGAGTATAGTGTTATGATCTCATCCCCTACATAACAACTAGGTTGGACGTGGTGGAGTTCTTGGCCTACAACTAGTAGTTTTCAATCCTGTGTTGTTTTTCTAGACTGGTTGCAAACTAGCTGAAAGCTAGTCTGTCCCACTCTTTTTCAGAAGTCCTTCGATGTCTACGCTGATGTCAATTCTGATGTCCTTCTCCAAATGAGAAAAAGAATGAGAATTGAATAAGTGTTTAAACAAGGTGATGACATTATCTTGACGTTAATAGGTGTCGCAAGGATCAAACTGAGATGCATATTGCTGTTGCAAACTGGACACTGAATGCTGACACCTGAACAGCAGTATTAACACTATAGGCGATTATCACGTTTTGACCGGCAAAATTCTTAGTCTGTACACCGTCTGGTTTAAAATCTTCTAATGGCTTCTAAAATCTCTAACTTCCAGATCCACAGGATTAATACCGCGAATTCTTTTGCATTACTTTCAGTATTTACATTATTTGCATTGTTCGGACTGTTGTCATCATCTTTATTGCCATATTCACGATGTTCTGCCGTTGGCACACGATCAAGCATTCTTCAGGTGATTTTAATTTTGAACTGAATCCTTTGTTCCGTCTAACTCTAATTTTGTTCATCATAACTGCAGACAAATAACTCAGAAATTCCTTTAGTGTTAAGTCAATGTATCATAAAGATTATATTCCCTGGGTTATATGTCCTTCAGAAATTGGATTCTTTTTATCTAATACTCAATAATCCATTGCGTCTTAGTGTTTATATTCCCTTGCTTGGGATGAAATAATAAAGAAAAATTTAATAAGTAGACAATATATGTTAAGTTAAATAAACATTAACTTTCGACTTTCTTTTAGGTAGTCAGAATCGGAATGTTTAAGGATATACACAGTGTGATTTGAATAGAATGCTAAAGCAATAAGAATTAAGAGAAATAATCATACTAATTGATTTCTAAATCCATACACACACACTCATACTGTCTCACTCTTTATAGATAGATAGATAGATAGATAGATAGATAGATAGATAGATAGATAGATAGATAGATAGATAGGAATAAGCTGCAATAGGTACGAACAGTCTGAGAAGAAAGAAAGAAGAAAGAAAGAAAGAAAGAAGGAAGGAAAGAAAAAGAAAGAAAACTAATTCAGCATAATAACAGATCATTTCATTGGAAGCTGAGGAGACACGTGAAAAGAGCAAACAGAATCACAATCAATTTTTTTCTAGTAAAAAGCAGGAAAGTGATTCAAAATTATTATATTGGTCGAATTTGGATTGTATATACGTAACTACAAAATTCATGGAACACTGTTTTGAAAGCATTTTAGAGCATTACCTTCGGTCAGAGCATCATGAATATGGTAGCAAAAAAAGAGAACAACACTCAGTACAAATATAAATAGCGTAAGTAGATATTTCCAAGTACGTGTTTTGGTTTGTTAATAGCAAGGTGTCCATCTTAGACTTTTGACTGAAAGAGTCAGCAAACTGCCCAAAAATACATGTTAGAAGTGTATTCAGCATTTTGGATTATCAAAAGACAAATCTACCATAACGTAAAGAATGTTGTAAATGTAAACTGATAAAAATAGTCATACGTACGTTCGTCGGGGTGTGGGGCTGCTAACCCAATCAAGGACAGCAATAAATTCACACGAATCATTTTCACGTATGTCAGATTCTTGGTTGAATCCGCTGTTCGTTCGCTTATATAAAGGAATCATTGCTCCGAAATTGATATCACTTCATAACCTTTACATTTTACAATAAATGATTTATTAAGAAACTTTATCCTGTACATTTTGCAGTATGTAGTACAGCTGCTTCAATAATTATATGACATCTTTCTATCCTTGGTCTTTTAATTTTTGAATAAATAAACCCATTTGAAAAAGCCATTAATGTTAAAGGTTTCGAACAAGACCTGAATTTACAATTTCCTGGGCCCCAATTTGCAATGTCAG
>JBBBDQ010027691.1:0-10437 GCA_037127315.1 Ascarosepion bandense | reverse complement strand
AAATTAACAAAATGAAGCAGCCATTAAACACTTCTATCTTCCTTTTTGTCTCTCTTTTCATTCGTATCTGTTCTTTTTGTTCTCATGTAAGAAAGAGCAAATGAAAAGATACGAAATTAACAAAATGAAGCAGCCATTAAACACTTCTCTCTTCCTTTTTGTCTCTCTTTCATTCGTATCTGTTGTTTTTCTTCTCACGTAAGAAAGAGCAAATGAAAAGATTCGAAATTAACAAAATGAAGCAGCCATTAAACACTTCTATCTTCTCCTTTTTGTCTCTCTTTCATTCGTATCTGTTGTTTTTGTTCTCATGTAAGAAAGAGCAAATGAAAAGATTCGAAGTAGCAAAAAAATGAAGCAGCCATTAAACACTTCTATCTTCCTTTTTGTCTCTCTTTCATTCGTATCTGTTGTTTTGTTCTCATGTAAGAAAGAGCAAATGAAAAGATTCAGAAATTAACAAAATGAAGCAGCCATTAAACACTTCTATCTTCCTTTTTGTCTCTCTTTCATTCGTATCTGTTGTTTTGTTCTCATGTAAGAAAGAGCAAATGAGAAAAGTTAATTAACAAAATGAAGCAGCCATTAAACACTTCTATCTCCTTTTGTCTCTCTTTCATTCGTATCTGTTGTTTTTCTTCTCATGTAAGAAAGAGCAAATGAAAAGATTCGAAATTAACAAAATGAAGCAGCCATTAAACACTTCTATCTCCCTTTTTGTCTCTCTTTCATTCGTATCTGTTGTTTTTGTTCTCATGTAAGAAAGAGCAAATGAAAAGATTCGAAATTAACAAATGAAGCAGCCATTAAACACTTCTATCTTCCTTTTTGTCTCTCTTTCATTCGTATCTGTTGTTTTTGTTCTCAGGTAAGAAAGAGCAAATGAAAAGATTCGAAATTAACAAAATGAAGCAGCCATTAAACACTTCTGTCTCCCTTTTTGTCTCTCTTTCATTCGTATCTGTTGTTTTTCTTCTCATGTAAGAAAGAGCAAATGAAAAGATTCGAAATTAACAAAATGAAGCAGCCATTAAACATTCTATCTTCCTTTTTGTCTCTCTTTCATTCATCTGTTGTTTTTGTTCTCACGTAAGAAAGAGCAAATGAAAAGATTCGAAATTAACAAAATGAAGCAGCCATTAAACACTTCTATCTTCCTTTGTCTCTCTTTCATTCGTATCTGTTGCTTTTGTTCTCACGTAAGAAGAGCAAATGAAAGATTCGAAATTAACAAAATGATGCAGCCATTAAACACTTCTATCTTCCTTTTTGTCTCTCTTTCATTCGTATCTGTTGTTTTTGTTCTCATGTAAGAAAGAGCAAATGAAAAGATTCGAAATTAACAAAATGAAGCAGCCATTAAACACTTCTATCTTCCTTTTTGTCTCTCTTTCATTCGTATCTGTTGCTTTGTTCTCATGTAAGAAAGAGCAAATGAAAAGATTCGAAATTAACAAAATGAAGCAGCCATTAAACACTTCTATCTTCCTTTTTGTCTCTCTTTCATTCGTATCTCTTTTTTCTTCTCACGTAAGAAAGAGCAAATGAAAAGATTCAGAAATTAACAAAATGAAGCAGCCATTAACCACTTCTATCTTCCTTTTTGTCTCTCTTTCTTTCGTATCTGTTGTTTTTGTTCTCACGTAGAAAAGAGCAAATGAAAAAGATTCGAAATTAACAAAATGAAGCAGCCATTAAACACTTCTATCTTCCTTTTTTGTCTCTCTTTCATTCGTATCTGTTGTTTTTGTTCTCACGTAAGAAAGAGCAAATGAAAAGATTCGAAATTAACAAAATGAAGCAGCCATTAAACACTTCTATCTTCCTTTTTGTCTCTGTTTCATTCGTATCTGTTGTTTTGTTCTCATGTAAGAAAGAGCAAATGAAAAGATTCGAAATTAGCAAAATGAAGCAGCCATTAAACACTTCTATCTCCTTTTGTCTCTCTTTCATTCGTATCTATTCATTTTCTTCTCATGTAAGAAAGAGCAAATGAAAAGATTCGAAATTAACAAATGAAGCAGCCATTAAACACTTCTATCTCCTTTTTTGTCTCTCTTTCATTCGTATCTGTTGTTTTCTTCTCATGTAAGAAGAAGCAAATGAAAAAGATTCGAAATTAACAAAATGAAGCAGCCATTAAACACTTCTATCTTCCTTTTTGTCTCTTTTCATTCGTATCTGTTGTTTTTTTTTGTTCTCACGTAAGAAAGAGCAAATGAAAGATTCGAAATTAACAAAATGAAGCGGGCATTAAACACTTCTATCTCCCTTTTTTCTTTCTTTCATTCATATCTGTTGTTTTTCTTCTCATGTAAGAAAGAGCAAATGAAAAGATTCGAAATTAACAAAATGAAGCAGCCATTAAACGCTATCTCCCTTTTTGTCTCTCTTTCATTCGTATCTGTTGTTTTTCTCATGTAAGAAAGAGCAAATGAAAAGATTCGAAATTAACAAAATGAAGCAGCCATTAAACACTTCTATCTCCCTTTTGTCTCTCTTTCATTCGTATCTGTTGTTTTCTTCTCATGTAAGAAAGAGCAAATGAAAAGATTCGAAATTAACAAAATGAAGCAGCCATTAAACACTTCTATCTTCCTTTTTCTCTCTCTTTCATTCATATCTGTTGTTTTTTGTTCTCATGTAAGAAAGAGCAAATGAAAAGATTCGAAATTAACAAAATGAAGCAGCCATTAACCAATTCTATCTTCCTTTTTTGTCTCTCTTTCATTCGTATCTGTTGTTTTTGTTCTCACGTAAGAAAGAGCAAATGAAAGATTCGAAATTAACAAAATAAAGCAGCCATTAAACATTTCTATCTCCCTTTTTTCTCTTTCATTCGTATCTGCTGTTATTGTTCTCATGTAAGAAAGAGCAAATGAAAAAGATTCGAAATTAACAAAATGAAGCAGCCATTAACCACTTCTATCTTCTTTTTGTCTCTCTTTCATTCGTATCTGTTGTTTTTGTTCTCACGTAAGAAAGAGCAAATGAAAAGATTCGAAATTAACAAAATGAAGCAGCCATTAAACACTTCTATCTCCCTTTTTGTCTCTCTTTCATTCGTATCTGTTGTTTTTGTTCTCATGTAAGAAAGAGCAAATGAAAAGATTCGAAATTAACAAAATAAAACAGCCATTAAACACTTCTATCTTCCTTTTTGTCTCTCTTTCCATTCGTATCTGTTGTTTGTTCTCATGTAAGAAAGAGCAAATGAAAAGATTCGAAATTAACAAAATGAAGCAGCCATTAAACACTTCTATCTCCTTTTTGTCTTTCTTTCATTCATATCTGTTGTTTTTCTTCTCATGTAAGAAAGAGCAAATGAAAAGTTTCGAAATTAACAAAATGAAGCAGCCATTAAACACTTCTATCTCCCTTTTTGTCTCACTTTCGTTCGTATCTGTTTTTCTTCTCATGTAAGAAAGAGCAAATGAAAAGATTCGAAATTAACAAAATGAAGCAGCCATTAAACACTTCTATCTTCCTTTTTGTCTCTCTTTCATTCGTATCTGTTGTTTTTGTTCTCACGTCAAGAAAGAGCAAATGAAAAGTTTCGAAATTAACAAAATGAAGCAGCCATTAAACACTTCTATCTTCCTTTTTATCTCTCTTTCATTCGTATCTGTTGTTTTTGTTCTCATGTAAGAAAGAGCAAATGAAAGATTCGAAATTAACAAAAAATGAAGCAGCCATTAACCACTTCTATCTTCCTTTTGTCTCTCTTTCATTCGTATCTGTTGTTTTGTTCTCACGTAAGAAAGAGCAAATGAAGATTCGAAATTAACAAAATGAAGCAGCCATTAAACACTTCTATCTCCCTTTTTGTCTCTCTTTCATTCGTATCTGTTGTTTTTGTTCTCATGTAAGAAAGAGCAAATGAAAAGATTCGAAATTAACAAAATGAAGCAGCCATTAAACACTTCTATCTTCCTTTTTGTCTCTCTTTCATTCGTATCTGTTGTTTTTGTTTTCATGTAAAGAAGAAACAAATGAAAGATTCAAAATTAACAAAATGAAGCAGCCATTAAACACTTCTATCTCCTTTTTGTCTCTCTTTCATTCGTATCTGTTGTTTTTGTTCTCATGTAGAGAAAGAGCAAATGAAAAGATTCGAAATTAACAAAATGAAGCAACCATTAAACACTTCTATCTTCCTTTTTGTCTCTCTTTCATTCGTATCTGTTGTTTTTTTGTTCTCATGTAAGAAAGAGCAAATGAAAAGATTCGAAATTAACAAAATGAAGCAGCCCATTAAACACTTCTATCTCCTTTTGTCTTTCTTTCATTCATATCTGTTGTTTCTCTTCTCATGTAAGAAAGAGCAAATGAAAAGTTTCGAAATTAACAAAATGAAGCAGCCATTAAACACTTCTATCTCCCTTTTTGTCTCACTTTCGTTCGTATCTGTTGTTTTCTTCTCATGTAAGAAAGAGCAAATGAAAAAGATTCGAAATTAACAAAATGGCTTGGCCATTAAACACTTCTATCTTCCTTTTTGTCTCTCTTTCATTCGTATCTGTTGTTTGTTCTCACGTAAGAAAGAGCAAATGAAAAGATTCGAAATTAACAAAATGAAGCAGCCATTAACCACTTCTATCTTCCTTTTTGTCTCTCTTTCATTCGTATCTGTTGTTTTTGTTCTCACGTAAGAAAGAGCAAATGAAAAGATTCGAAATTAACAAAATGAAGCAGCCATTAAACACTTCTATCTCCCTTTTTGTCTCTCTTTCATTCGTATCTCCATTGTTTTTGTTCTCATGTAAGAAAGAGCAAATGAAAAGATTCGAAATTAACAAAATAAAGCAGCCATTAAACACTTCTATCTTCCTTTTTTGTCTCTCTTTCATTCGTATCTGTTGTTTTTGTTTTCATGTAAGAAAGAGCAAATGAAAAAGATTCAGAAATTAACAAAATGAAGCAGCCATTAAACACTTCTATCTCCCTTTTTGTCTTTCTTTCATTCGTATCTGTTGTTTTGTTCTCATGTAAAGAAAGAGCAAATGAAAAGTTTCGAAATTAACAAAATGAAGCAGCCATTAAACACTTCTATCTTCCTTTTTGTCTCTCTTTCATTCGTATCTGTTGTTTTTGTTCTCATGTAAGAAAGACAAATGAAAAGATTCGAAATTAACAAAATGAAGCAGCCATTAAACACTTCTATCTCCCTTTTGTCTCTCTTTCATTCGTATCTGTTGTTTTTCTTCTCATGTAAGAAAGAGCAAATGAAAAGTTTCGAAATTAACAAAATGAAGCAGCCATTAAACACTTCTATCTTCCTTTTTGTCTCTCTTTCATTCGTATCTGTTGTTTTTTGTTCTCATGTAAGAAAGAGCAAATGAAGATGCGAAATTAACAAAATGAAGCAGCCATTAAACACTTCTATCTTCCTTTTTGTCTCTCTTTCATTCGTATCTGTTTTTTTCTTCTCACGTAAGAAGAGCAAATGAAAAGATTCGAAATTAACAAAATGAAGCAGCCATTAACCACTTCTATCTTCCTTTTTGTCTCTCTTTCTTTCGTATCTGTTGTTTTTGTTCTCATGTAAGAAAGAGCAAATGAAAAGATTCGAAATTAACAAATGAAGCAGCCATTAAACACTTCTATCTCCCTTTTTGTCTCTCTTTCATTCGTATCTGTTGTTTTTGTTCTCATGTAAGAAAGAGCAAATGAAAAGATTGAAATTAACAAAATGAAGCAGCCATTAAACACTTCTATCTTCCTTTTTGTCTCTCTTTCATTCGTATCTGTTGTTTTTGTTCTCATGTAAGAAAGAGCAAATGAAAAGATTCGAAATTAACAAAATGAAGCAGCCATTAAACACTTCTATCTCCTTTTTGTCTTTCTTTCATTCGTATCTGTTGTTTCTTCTCATGTAAGAAAGAGCAAATGAAAAAGTTTTTCGAAATTAACAAATGAAGCAGCCATTAAAAACTTCTATCTTCCTTTTTGTCTCTCTTTCATTCGTATCTGTTGTTTTTGTTCTCCTTGTAAGAAAGAGCAAATGAAAAGATTCGAAATTAACAAAATGAAGCAGCCATTAAACGCTTCTATCTCCTTTTTTGTCTCTCTTTCATTCATCTGTGTTGTTTCTTCTCATGTAAGAAAGAAGCAAATGAAAAGATTCGAAATTTACAAAATAAAGCAGCCATTAAACACTTCTATCTTCCTTTTTGTCTCTCTTTCATTCGTATCTGTTGTTTTGTTCTCATGTAAGAAAGAGCAAATGAAAAGATACGAAATTAACAAATGAAGCAGCCATTAAACACTTCTATCTTCCTTTTTTGTCTCTCTTTCATTCGTATCTGTTGTTTTTCTTCTCACGTAAGAAAGAGCAAATGAAAAGATTCAGGAAATTAACAAAATGAAGCAGCCATTAACCACTTCTATCTTCCTTTTTGTCTCTCTTTCCCATTCGTATCTGTTGTTTTTCTTCTCATGTAAGAAAGAGCAAATGAAAAAATTCGAAATTAACAAAATGAAGCAGCCATTATTAAACACTTCTATCTTCCTTTTTGTCTCTCTTTCATTCGTATCTGTTGTTTTTGTTCTCATGTAAGAAAGAGCAAATGAAAAGATTCAGAAATTAACAAAATGAAGCAGCCATTAAACACTTCTATCCCTTTTGTCTCTCTTTCATTTCATTAATATCTGTTGTTTTTCTTCTCATGTAAGAAAGAGCAAATGAAAAGATTCAAAATTAACAAATGAAGCAGCCATTAAACACTTCTATCTCCCTTTTTGTCTCTCTTTCATTCATATCTGTTGTTTGTTCTCATGTAGAAAGAGCAAATGAAAAGATTCGAAATTAACAAAATGAAGCAGCCATTAAACAGTTCCATCTTCCTTTTTGTCTCTCTTTCATTCGTATCTGTTGTTTTTGTTCTCATGTAAGAAAGAGCAAATGAAAAGATTCAGAAATTAACAAAATGAAGCACATGTCCAACACTTCTATCCACCTCCCCTTTTGTCTCTCTTTGTTTCTTATCTCTTGTTTTGTTCTCATGTAAGAAAACAAATAGAAAGTTTCGAAAATTAACAAAATGAAGCAGCCATTAAACACTTCCTATCTTCCTTTTTGTCTCTCTTTCATTCGTATCTGTTCTTTTTTGTTCTCACATGTAAGAAAGAGCAAGTAGAAAAGGCTGAAATTAACAAAATGAAGCAGCCATTAAACACTTCTCTCTTCCTTTTTATTCTCTCTTGTTCGTATCTCTTATTTTTCTTCTCACGTAAGAAAAAGTAAATGAAAAAGATTCGAAATTAACAAAATGAAGCAGCCATTAAACACTTCTATCTTCCTTTTTGTCTCTCTTTCATTCGTATCTGTTGTTTTTGTTCTCATGCAAGAAAACGATAGAAAAATTCGAAATTAACAATGGTAGCTTATTTAACCCTTCTCTTCTTTTTGTCTCTTTCATTCGTATCTGTTTTTCATTCTCATGTAAGAAAGAGCAAATGAGGTCGAAATTAACAAAATGAAGCAGCCATTAAACACTTCTATCTCCCTTTTTGTCTCTCTTTCATTCGTATCTGTTATTTTTGTTCTCATGTAAGAAAGAGCAAATGAAAAGATTCACCATGTACGAAGCAGCCATTAAACACTTTAATTTCCCTTCTTTTTGTTCTTCATTCGTATCCGTTGTTTTTCTTCTCATGTAAGAAAGAATGAAAAAGATTCGAAATTAACAAAATGAAGCAGCCATTAAACACTTTCATCTTTCCTTTTTTGTCTCTTCATTCGTATCTGTTGTTTTTGTTCTCACGTAAGAAAGAGCAAATGAAAAGATTCGAAATTAACAAAATGTGAAGCAGCCATTAAACACTTCTATCTTCCTTTTTGTCTCTCTTTCATTCGTATCTGTTGTTTTTGTTCTCACGTAAGAAAGAGCAATGAAAAGATTCGAAATTAACAAAATGATGCAGCCATTAAACACTTCTATCTTCCTTTTTGTCTCTCTTTCATTCGTATCTGTTGTTTTTGTTCTTGCTGTAAGAAAGAGCAATGAAAAGATTCGAAATTAACAAAATGAAGCAGCCATTAAACACTTCTATCTTCCTTTTGTCTCTCTTTCATTCGTATTCGTTGCTTTGTTCTCATGTAAGAGCAAATGAAAAGATACGAAATTAACAAAATGAAGCAGCCATTAAACACTTCTATCTTCTTGTCTCTCTTTCATTCGTATCTGTTTTTTTTCTTCTCACGTAAGAAAGAGCAAATGAAAAGATTCGAAATTTATTAAAATGAAGCAGCCATTAAATCTTAATTTTCTATCTTCCTTTTTGTCTCTCTTCTTTCGTATCTGTTGTTTTGTTCTCACGTGCGAAAGATAAATGAAAAGATTCGAAATTAACAAAATGAAGCCATTAAACACTTATATCTTCCTTTGTCTCTCTTTCATTCGTATCTGTTGCTTTGTTCTCACGTAAGAAAGAGCAAATGAAAAGATTCGAAATTAACAAAATTAGCAGCTACTAAACACTTATCTTCCTTTGTCTCTCTTTCATTCGTATCTGTTGTTTTTGTTCTCATGTAAGAAAGAGCAAATGAAAATATCTGAAATTAACAAAATGAAGTAGCCATTAAACACTTCTATCTCCCTTTGTCTCTCTTTCATTCGTATCTGTTGTTTTCTTCTCAATGTGGCAAAAAGAGCAAATGAAAAAGATCTTTGGGAAATTAACAAAATGAAGGAAATATTAAATGACTTCTATCTCCCTTTTAATTTCTCTTTTCATTCGTATCTGTTGTTTTTCTTCTCAAGGAAGAAAGAGCAAATGAAAAGATTCGAACAATAAAAAATGAAGTAGCCATTAAACACTTCTTATCTTCCTTTTTGTCTTTCATTCGTATCTGTTGCTTGATTTACGTAAGAAAGAGCAATGAAAAGTTTCGAAATTAACAAAATGAAGCAGCCATTAACACCTCTCTTTATCTCCATTTTTGTCTCTTTCATTCGTATCTGTTGTTTTTCTTCTCAGTAAGAAAGAGTAAATGAAAAGATTCGAAATTATCAAAACGTTCCAGCCATTAAACACTTATCATCCTTTTTGTCTCTCTTTTCTATTCGTATCTGTTGTTTTTGTTCTCATGTAAGAAAGTATAAATGAAAACTTTCGAAATTAACAAAATGAAGCAGCCATTAAACACTTTATCTCCTTTTTTTGTCTCTCTTCATTCGTATCTGTTGTTTTTCTTCTCATGTAAGAAAGAGCAAAATGAAAAGATTCGAAATTAACAAAATAAAGTGTTTTCATTAAACACTTCTATCTCCTTTGTCTCTCTTCATTCGTATCTATGTTTTTCTTCTCATGTAAGAAAGAGCAACAGAAAAGATTCGAAATTAACAAAATGAAGCAGCCATTAAACACTTCTATCTTCCTTTATTCTTCATTCGTATCTGTTGTTTTTGTTCTCACGTAAGAAAGAGCAAATGAAGATTCGAAATTAACAAAATGAAGCAGCCATTAAACACTTCTATCTCCCCCCTTTTTGCCCTCTTTCATTCGTATCTGTTGTTTTTCTCTCTTCTCATAAGAAAGAGCAAATGAAAGTTTCGAAATTAACAAAAAATGAAGCAGCCATTAAACACTTCTATCTCCCTTTTGTCTCTCTTCATTCGTATCTGTTGTTTTTTTCTTCATGTAAGAAAGAGCAAATGAAAAGATTCGAAATTAACAAAATGAAGCAGCCATTAAACACTTCTATCTTCCTTTTTGTCTCTTTCAGTCTGTATCTGTTGTTTTGTTCTCATGTAAGAAAGAGCAAATGAAAAGATTCGAAATTAACAAATGAAGCAGCCATTAAACACTTTCATCTTCCTTTTTGTCTCTCTTTCATTCGTATCTGTTGTTTTTGTTCTCATGTAAGCAGAGCAAATCAAAAGATTCGAAATGGTCAAAGTGAAGCAGCCATTAAACACTTATCTCCCTTTTGTCTCTCTTTCATTCGTACTCCGTTGTTTTTCTTCTCACGTAAGAAAGAGCAAATGAAAAGATTCGAACTAACAAAATGAAGCAGCCATTAAACACTTCTATCTCCTTTGTCTCTCTTCTTTCATTCGTATCTGTTGTTTTCTTCTTCTCATGTAAGAAAGAGCAAAATGAAAAGATTCGAAATTAACAAAATGAAGCAGCCATTAAACACTTCTATCTTCCTTTTTGTCTCTTCATTCGAAATTGTTGTTTTTGTTCTCACGTAAGAAAGAGCAAATGAAGATTCGAAATTAACAAAATGAAGTGTTTTATTAAACACTTTATCTCCTTTTGTCTCTCTTTCATTCGCTGTATCTGTTGTTTTTTCTCTCATGTAAGAAAGAGCAAATGAAAAGTTTCTGAAATTAACAAAATGAAGCAGCCATTAAACACTTTATCTCCTTTTGTCTCTCTTTCTCATTCGTATCTGTTGTTTTTGTTCTCATGTAAGAAAGTGCAAAT
>JBBBDQ010027682.1:0-11803 GCA_037127315.1 Ascarosepion bandense | reverse complement strand
TTTTTTAAACCACATTATAACTAAATCACGCGAAGGCACTGATTGCCGTAAAGCCCTTGATAAAGAGCCACCTTGGATTTCAAAGGCTTTGCATTTGAAGTTTTCTCGGTGGTAGTAGATTTTGAACAAAGCGTTGAATTTTTAAACCACATTATAACTAAATCACGCCGATGGCACTGATTGCCGAAGCCCTTGATAAAGAGCCACACTCTTTGATACTAAAGGCTTGGAAATAAATACGAAGTTTTCTCGGTGATAGCAGATTTCCTTAAACAAAGCGTTGAATTTCGGAAACTACATTATAACTAAATCACGTCGAAGGCACTGATCGCCGTAAGTTCCTCTTGACAAAGAGCCACACTCTTGGATACTAAAGGCTTCGGAAATGTACGAAGTTTTTCGGTGATAGTAGATTTCCTTAAACAAAGCGTTGGAATTTTAAACCACATTATAATTCAAATCATTGAAGGTAATTGATTGTTGTAAAAGCCCTGATAAAGAGTCACAATTTGGATACTAAAGGCTTCTGAAATGTACGTTTTCTGGTGGTAGTAGATTTCCCAACAAAGTGTCTGAATTTTTTTAAACCACATTATAACTAAATCACGCCGAAGGCACTGATTGCCGTAAAGCCCTTTGATAGAGCCAATTCTTGATACTAAAGGCTTCGGAAATGGTCGAAGTTTTCTTGGTGATAGTAGATTTCCTTAAAACAAAGCGTTGGAATTTTTAAACCGCTAATATAACTAAATCACGCCGATGGCACTGATTGCGTAAAGCCCTTGATAAAGAGCCACACTCTTGGATATACAGCGTTTCCTGAAAATGTACGAAGTTTTCTTCGGTGATAGTAGATTTCTTAAACAAAGCGTTGAATTTTTAAACCACATTATAATTAAATACGCCGAAGGTACTGATTGCCGTAAAGCCCTTGATAAGAGCCACACTCTTGGATACAAAGGCTTTCGGAAATGTACGAAGTTTTCTCGGTGATAGTAGATTTCTTAAACAAAGCGTTGGAATTTTTAAACCATGACATAACTAAATTGAAGGCACTGATCGCCGTAAAGCCCTTGATAAAGAGCCAAACCTTGATACTAAAGGCTTCGGAAATGTACGAAGTTTTCTCGGTGATAGTAGATTTCCTTAAACAAAGCGTTGGAATTTTTAAACCACATTATAACTAAATCACGCCGAAGGCACTGATTGCCGTGCTCTTGATAAAGAGCCACACTCTTGGATACTAAAGGCTTCGGAAATGTACGAAGTTTTCTCGGTGATAGTAGTAGATTTCCTTAAACAAAGCGCGTTGGAATTTTTAAACCACATTATAACTAAATCACGCCGAAGGCACTGATTGCCGCAAAGACCTTGATAAAGAGTCACACTCTTGGATACTAAAGGCTTTGGAAATGTACGTGAAGTTTTCTCGGTGGTAGTAGATTTCCTTAAACAAAGTGTTGGAATTTCGGAAACTACATTATAACTAAATCACGCTGAAGGCACTGATCGCCGTAAAAAGCCCTTGATAAAGAGCCACACCGTTGGATACTAAAGGCTTCGGAAATGTACGAAGTTTTCTTGTGATAGTAGATTTCCCAACAAAGCGTTGGAATTTTTTAAAACTACATTATAATCAAATCATGCTGAAGGCACTGATTGCCGTAGCCCTTGATAAAGAGCCACACTCTTGATTAATAAAGGCTTCGAAATGTATTTGAAGTTTTCTGGCATAGTAGATTTCCTTAAACAAAGCGTTGAATTTCTTTAACCACATTATAACTAAATCACGCCGAAGGCACTGATCGCCGTAAAGCCCTTGATAAAGAGCCACACTCTTGGATATTAAAGGCTTCGGAAATGATGAAGTTTTCTTGTGATAGCAGATTTCAACAAAAGCGTTGAATTTTTAAACCACATTATAACTAAATCACGCTGAAGGTATTCGATTGCTGTAAAGCCCTTGATAAAAGAGCACTCTTGGATAACCAAAGGCTTCGGAAACAGCGAAGTTTTCTTGGTGATAGTAGATTTAAACAAAGCGTTGAATTTTTTAACCACATTATAACTAAATCACGCTTTCGGTGACTGATTGCCGTAGCCTTTGATAAGAGCCACTTTGATACTAAAAGGTTTCGGAAATGCACGGTTTTCTCTTTGAGATAGTAGATTTCATAAACAAAGCGTTGGAATTTTTAAACCACATTATAATCCAATCACGCCGACAGACTGATCGTCGTAAAGCCCTTGATAAAGAGCCACACTTGGATACTTCAAAGGCTTCGGAAATACAAAGTTTTCTCGGTGATAGTAGATTTTTAAACGTTGGAATTTTTTAAACCACAATATAACCAAATCAATGCCGAAGGCACTGATTGTCGTAAAGCCCTTGATAAAGAGCCAATTTCTTGATATTTCAAAGGCTTCGGAAAACGTATTTGAAGTTTTCTCGGTATAGTAGATTTCATAAACAAAGCGTTGAATTTTTAAACCACATTATAACTAAATCAATGCTGAAGGCACTGATCGCCGTAAAGCCCTTGATAAAGAGCCAGCACTCTTGATACTAAAGTTTCTGGAAATACGAAGTTTTCTCGGTGATAGTAGATTTCCTTAAACAAAGCGTTGGAATTTTTTAAACCACATTATAACTAAAATCAATGCCGAAGGCACTGATCGCCGGGAAGCCCTTGATAGAGCCACTCTTGATATTAAAGGCTTCGGAAATGTACGGAAGCTGGTGATAGTAGATTTCCCTAAACAAAGCGTTGAATTTTTTAAACCACATTATAACTGAAATCACGCTGAAGGCACTGATCGTTGCAAAGCCCTTGATAGAGCCACACTCTTGGATATTTTTCAAAGGCTTCGGAAATGTACGAAGTTTTCGGTGATAGTAGATTTCATAAAACAGCGTTGGAATTTTTAAACCAGTTACTATAACTAAATCACGCCGAAGGCACTGATTGTTGCAAAGCCCTTGATAAAGAGCCAATTTGATACAGCGGTTTTGGAAATGTACGAAGTTTTCTCGGTGATAGTAGATTTTCCATAAACAAAGCGTTGGAATTTTTAAACCACATTATAATTAAATCACGCCGAAGGCACTGATCGCCGTAAAGCCCTTGATAAAAGAGCCACACTCTTGGATACTAAAGGCTTGAACCGTACGAAGTTTTCTCGGTGATAGTAGATTTCATAAACAAAGCGTTGGAATTTTTAAACCACATTATAATCCAAATCATGCTGAAAAGTACTCAGATTGCCGTAAAGCCCTTGATAAAGAGCCACACTTTGATACTAGCAGTTTTTGGAAATGTACGAAGTTTTTCGGTGATAGTAGATTTCTTAAACAAAGCGTTGGAATTTTTAAACCACATTATAACTAAATCACGCCGAAGGCACTGATCGTCGTAAAGCCCTTGATAAAGAGCCACACTCTTGGATATTTCAAAGGCTTCGAAATGTACGAAGTTTTCTCGGTGATAGTAGATTTCCTTAAACAAAGCGTTGGAATTTTTTAAACCACATTATAACTAAATCACGCCGAAGGCACTGATTGTTGTAAAGCCTCATTAAAGAGCCACACTCTGATACAAAGGCTTCGGAAATGGATGCGAAGTTTTCTCGGTGATAGTAGATTTCATAAACAGCGTTGGAATTTTAAACCACATTATAACTAAATCACGCCGAAGGTAATTGATCGTTGCAAAGCCCTTGATAAAGAGCCACTCTTGGATACTAAAAAGGCTTCGGAAATGTACGAAGTTTTCTCAGGATAGAAAGATTTCCTTAAACAAAGCGTTGGAATTTTTTTAAACCACATTATAATCTAAATCACGCCGAAGGCACTGATTGCCGTAAAAGCCCTTGATAAAGAGCCACACTCTTGGATATTAAAGGCTTCGGAAATGTACGAAGTTTTCTCGGTGATAGATTTCCTTAAAACAAAGCGCGTTGGAATTTTTTAAACTACATTATAACTAAATCACGCCGAAGGCACTGATCGCCGTAAAGCCCTGATAAAGAGCCACACCTTTGGATACTAAAGGCTTCGGAAATGTACGAAGTTTTCTTGTGATAGTAGATTCTTAAACAAAGCGTTGGAATTTTTAAACCACATTATAACTAAATCACGCCGAAGGCACTGATTGCCGTAAAAGCCCTGATAAAGAGCCACACTCTTGGATACTGTGCAGTCATGAAATGTACGAAGTTTTCTAAGATAGTAGATTTCCTTAAAACAAAGCGTTGGAATTTTTTAAACCACATTATAACTAAATCGATGTTTAGTTGCACTGATTGTTGCAAAGCCCTCGATAAAGAGCCACACTCTTTGATACTAAAGGCTTCGGAAATGTACGAAGTTTTCTGTGATAGTAGATTTCAAACAAAGCGTTGAATTTTTAAACCACATTATAATTCAAAATCACGCCGAAGGCACTGATTGTTGTAAAGCCCTTGATAAAGAGCCAAGCACCTTGATACTAAAGGCTTCGGAAATGTACGAAGTTTTCTCGGTGATAGTAGATTTCATAAACAAAGCGTTGGAATTTTTTAAACCACATTATAAGTAAATCACGCCGAAGGCACTGATTGCCGTAAGCCCTTGATAAAGAGCCACACTCTTGGATACTAAAGGCGGAAATGTACGAATTTTTCTCGGTGATAGTAGATTTCCTTAAACAAAGCGTTGGAATTTTTTAAACCACATTATAACTAAATCACGCCGAAGGCACTGATTGCCGTAAAGCCCTTGATAAAGAGCCACACTCTTGGATACTAAAGGCTTCGAAAATGTGCAGAAGTTTCTCGGTGATAGTAGATTTCCTTAAACAAAGCGTTAGATTATTTTAAAACCACATTATAACTAAATCACGCCGAAGGCACTGATTTCCGTAAAGCTCTTTTTGATAAAGGCCACACTCTTGGATACTAAAGGCTTCGGAAATGTACGAAGTTTTCTCGGTGATAGTAGATTTCCTTAAACAAAGCGTTGGAATTTTTAAACCACATTATAACTAAATCGCCGAAGGCACTGATTGCCGTAAAGCCCTTGATAAAGAGCCACACTCTTGGATACTAAAGGCTTCGGAAATGTACGAGATTTTCTCGGTGATAGTAGATTTCCTTAAACAAAGCGTTGGAATTTTTTAAACCACATTATAATAAATCACGCCGAAGGCACTGATTGCCGTAAAGCCCTTGATAAAGAGCCACACTCTTGGATACTAAAGGCTTCGGAAATGTACGAAGTTTTCTCGGTGATAGTAGATTTCCTTAAACAAAGCGTTGGAATTTTTTAAACCACATTATAACTAAATCACGCCGAAGGCACTGATTTCCGTAAAGCCCATGATAAAGAGCCACACACTTGGATACTAAAGGCTTCGAAAATGTACGAGATTTTCTCGGTGGTAGTAGATTTCCTTAAACAAAGCGTTGGAATTTCGAAATACACATTATAACTAAATCACGCCGAAGGCACTGATCGCCGTAAAGCCCTTGATAAAGAGCCACACTCTTGGATACTAAAGGCTTCGGAAATGTACGAAGATTTCTCGGTGATAGTAGATTTCCTTAAACAAAGCGTTGGAATTTTTTTAAACCACATTATAACTAAATCACGCCGAAGGCACCTGATTGCCGTAAAGCCCTTGATAAAGAGCCACACTCTTGGATACTAAAGGCTTCGGAAATGTACGAAGTTTTCTCGGTGATAGTAGATTTCCTTAAACAAAGCGTTGGAATTTTAAACCACATTATAACTAAATCGCCGAAGGCACTGATCGCCGTAAAGCCCTTGATAAAGAGCCACACTCTTGGATACTAAAGGCTTCGGAAATGTACGGATTTTCTCGGTGATAGTAGATTTCCTTAAACAAAGCGTTGGAATTTTTTAAACCACATTATAACTAAATCACGCCGAAGGCACTGATTGCCGTAAAAAACCATGATAAAGAGCCACACTCTTGGATACTAAAGGCTTCGGAAATGTACGAAGTTTTCTCGGTGATAGTAAGATTTCCTTAAACAAAGCGTTGGAATTTTTAAACCACATTATAACTAAATCACGCCGAAGGCACTGATCGCCGTAAAGCCCTTGATAAAGAGCCACACTCTTGGATACTAAAGGCTTCGGAAATGTACGAAGTTTTCTCGGTGATAGTAGATTTCCTTAAACAAAGCGTTGGAATTTTTTAAACCACATTATAACTAAATCACGCCGAAGGCACAGTTTCCGTAAAGCCCTTGATAAAGAGCCACACTCTTGGATACTAAAGGCTTCGCAAATGTGCGAAGTTTTCTCGGTGATAGTAGATTTCCTTAAACAAAGCGTTGGAATTTTTTAAACCACATTATAACTAAATCACGCCGAAGGCACTGATTGCCCTAAAGCCCTTGATAAAGAGCCACACTCTTGGATACTAAAGGCTTCGGAAATGTACGAAGTTTTCTCGGTGATAGTAGATTTCCTTAAACAAAGCGTTGGAATTTTTTAAACCACATTATAACTAAATCACGCCGAGCACTGATTTCCGTAAAGCCCTTGATAAAGAGCCACACTCTTGGATACTAAAGGCTTCGCAAATGTACGAAGTTTTCTCGGTGATAGTAGATTTCCTTAAACAAAGCGTTGGAATTTTTAAACCACATTATAACTAAATCACGCCGAAGGCACTGATTGCCCTAAAAGCCCTTGATAAAGAGCCACACTCTTGGATACTAAAGGCTTCGGAAATGTACGAAGTTTTCTCGGTGATAGTAGATTTCCTTAAACAAAGCGTTGGAATTTTTTAAACCACATTATAACTAAATCACGCCGAAGGCACTGATCGCCGTAAAGCCCTTGATAAAGAGCCACACTCTTGGATACTAAGGCTTCGGAAATGTACGAAGTTTTCTCGGTGATAGTAGATTTCCTTAAACAAAGCGTTGGAATTTTTAAACCACATTATAACTAAATCACGCCGAAGGCACTGATTTCCGTAAAGCCCTTGATAAAGAGCCACACTCTTGGATACTAAAGGCTTCGCAAATGTACGAAGTTTTCTCGGTGATAGTAGATTTCCTTAAACAAAGCGTTGGAATTTTTAAACCACATTATAACTAAATCACGCCGAAGGCACTGATTGCCGTAAAGCCTTGATAAAGAGCCACACTCTTGGATACTAAAGGCTTCGGAAATGTACGAAGTTTTCTCGGTGATATTAGATTTCCTTAAACAAAGCGTTGGAATTTTTAAACCACACGACATAACTAAATCACGCCGAAGGCACTGATTTCCGTAAACCCTTGATAAAGAGCCACCTCTTGGATACTAAAGGCTTCGCAAATGTACGAAGTTTTCTCGGTGATAGTAGATTTCCTTAAACAAAGCGTTGGAATTTTTAAACCACATTATAAACAAATGCGCCGAAGGCACTGATTGCCCTAAAGCCCTTGATAAAGGCCACACTCTTGGATACTAAAGGCTTCGGAAATGTACGAAGTTTTCTCGGTGATAGTAGATTTCCTTAAACAAAGCGTTGGAATTTCGGAAACCACGTTATAACTAAATCACGCCGAAGGCACTGATTGCCGTAAAGCCCTTGATAAAGAGCCACACTCTTGGATACTAAAGGCTTCGGAAATGTACGAAGTTTTCTCGGTGATAGTAGATTTCCTTAAACAAAGCGTTGGAATTTTTTAAACCACATTATAACTAAATCACGCCGATGGCACTGATTTCCGTAAAGCCCTTGATAAAGAGCCACACTCTTGGATACTAAAGGCTTCGGAAATGTACGAGTTTTCTCGGTGATAGTAGATTTCCTTAAACAAAGCGTTGGAATTTTTTTAAACCACATTATAACTAAATCACGCCGAAGGCACTGATTGCCGTAAGCCCTTGATAAAGAGCCACACTCTTGGATACTAAAGGCTTCGAAATGTACGAAGTTTTCTCGGTGATAGTGGATTTCCTTAAACAAGCGTTGGAATTTTTCGCCACATTATAACTAAATCACGCCGATGGCACTGATTTCCGTAAAGCCCTTGATAAAGAGCCACACTCTTGGATACTAAAGGCTTCGGAAATGTGCGAAGTTTTCTCGGTGATAGTAGATTTCCTTAAACAAAGCGTTGGAATTTTTAAACCACATTATAACTAAATTAACGCCGATGGCACTAGATTCCGTAAAGCCCTTGATAAGGCACTCTTGGATACTAAAGGCTTCGGAAATGTACAGGATTTTCTCGGTGATAGTAGAATTTCCTTAAACAAAGCGTTGGAATTTTTTAAACCACATTATAACTAAATCACGCCGATGGCACTGATTGCCAAAGCCCTTGATAAAGAGCCACACTCTTGGATACTAAAGGCTTCGGAAATGTACAGTTTTCTCGGTGATAGTAGATTTCCTTAAACAAGCGTTGGAATTTTAAAACCACATTATAACTAAATCACGCCGATGGCACTGATTTCCGTAAAGCCCTTGATAAGGCACACTCATAGGATACTAAAGGCTTCGGAAATGTACAAGTTTTCTCGGTATTAGTAGATTTCCTTAAACAAAGCGTTGGAATTTTTTTAAACCACATTATAATAATCGCGAAGGCATATCAGTCGCCGTAAAGCCCTTGATAAAAGAGCCACACTCTTGGATACTAAAGGCTTCGGAAATGTACGAAGTTTTCTCGGTGGTATTAGATTTCCTTAAACAAAGCGTTGAGATTTTTAAACCACATTATAACTAAATCACGCCGATAGCACTGATTTCCGTAAAGCCCCTTGATAAAGGCCACACTCTTGGATACTAAAGGCTTCGGAAATGTGCGAAGTTTTCTCGGTGATAGTAGATTTCCATAAACAAAGCGTTGGAATTTTTAAACCACATTATAACTAAATCATAGGTAGCACTGATTTTATAAAGCCCTTGATAAAGAGCCACACTCTTGGATACTAAAGGCTTCGGAAATGGCGAAGTTTTCTCGGTGATAGTAGATTTCCTTAAACAAAGCGTTGGAATTTTTTAAACCACATTATAACTAAATCACGCCGAAGGCACTGATTTGCCGTAAAGCCCTTGATAAAGAACCACACTCTTGGATACTAAAACTAGGAAATGTACGAAGTTTTCTCGGTGATAGTAGATTTCCTTAAACAAAGCGTTGGAATTTTTTTTTAAACCACATTACTTCGTCCGCCGAAGGCACCGGTTACCGTAAAGACTTTGATAAAGAGTCACACTCTTGGATACTAAAGGCTTCGGAAATGTACTGTGAGTTTTTCTCGGTGATAGTGAATTTCCTTAAACAAAGCGTTGAATTTTTTAAATACATTATAACTAAATCACGCCGAAGGCACTAGTCGCGTAGTATGATAAAGAGCCACACTCTTGGATGCTAAAGGCTTGGAGAGTAATACGAGATTTTCTCGGTGATAGTAGATTTCCTTAAACAAAGCGTTGGAATTTTTAAACCACGTATAACTAAATCACGCCGAAGGCACTGATCGCCGTAAAGCCCTTGATAAAGAGCCACACTCTTGGATACTAAAGGCTTCGAGTAATACGAAGTTTTCTCGGTGATAGTGATTTCCTTAGCAAAGAAGCGTTGAATTTTTTTAAACCACATTATAACTAAATCACGCCGAAGGCACTGATTGCCGTAAAGACCTTGATAAAGAGTCACACTCTTGGATACTAAAGGCTTCGGAAATGTGCAGAAGTTTTTCTCGTGATAGCTGGGAATTTCCTTAAACAAAGCGTTGGAATTTTTAAACCACATTATAACTAAATCACGCCGAAGGCACTGATTGCCGTAAAGACCTTGATAAAAAGTCACCTCTTGGATACTAAAGGCTTCGGAAATGTACGAAGTTCCTATAAGTGATAATGAATTTCCTTAAACAAAGCGTTAAAGATTTTTTAAACCACATTATAACTAAATCACGCCGAAGGCACTGATCGCCGTAAAGCCCTTGATAAAGAGCCACACTCTTGGATACCTAAAGGCTTCGGAAATGTACAGAAAGTTTTCTCGGTGATAGTAGATTTCCTTAAACAAAGCGTTGGAATTTTTAAACCACGTTATAACTAAATCACGCCGAAGGCACTAGAGTTGCCGTAAAGACCTTGATAAAGAGTCACACTCTTGGATACTAAGAGCTTCGGAAATGTACGAAGTTTTCTCGGTGATAGTAGATTTCCTTAAACAAAGCGTTGGAATTTTTAAACTACACATTATAACTAAATCACGCCGAAGGCACTGATCGCCGTAAAGCCCTTGATAAAGGAAACCACACTCTTGGATACTAAAGGCTTCGGAAATGTACGAAGTTTTCTCGGTGATAGTAGATTTCCTTAAACAAAGCGTTGGAATTTTTTAAACCACGAACATAACTAAATCACGCCGAAGGCACTGATCGCCGTAAAGCCCTTGATAAAGAGCCACACTCTTGGATACTAAAGGCTTCGGAAATGTGCAAGTTTTCTCGGTGATAGTAGATTTCCTTAAACAAAGCGTTGGAATTTTTTAAACCACATTATAACTAAATCACGCCGAAGGCACTGATCGCCGTAAAGCCCTTGATAAAGAGCCACACTCTTGAATACTAAAGGCTTCGGAAATGTACGAAGTTTTCTCGGTGATAGTAGATTTCCTTAAACAAAGCGTTGGAATTTTTAAACCACATTATAACTAAATCACGCCGAAGGCACTGATCGCCGTAAAGCCCTTGATAAAGAGCCACTCTTGGATAGTAAAGGCTTCGGAAATGTACGAAGTTTTCTCGGTGGTAGTAGATTTCCTTAAACAAAGCGTTGGAATTTTTTAAACCACATTATAACTAAATCACGCCGAAGGCACTGATCGCCGTAAAGCCCTTGATAAAGAGCCACACTCTTGGATACTAAAGGCTTCGGAAATGTACGAAGTTTTCTCGGTGATAGTAGATTTCCTTAAACAAAGCGTTGGAATTTTTTAAACCACATTATAACTAAATCACGCCGAAGGCACTGATTGCCGTAAAGCCCTTGATAAAGAGTCACACTCTTGGATACTAAAGGCTTCGGAAATGTACGAAGTTTTCTCGGTGGTAGTAGATTTCCTTAAACAAAGCGTTGGAATTTTTTAAACCACATTATAACTAAATCACGCCGAAGGCACTGATTGTCGTAAAGCCCTTGATAAAGAGTCACACTCTTGGATACTAAAGGCTTCGGAAATGTACGAAGTTTTCTCGGTGGTAGTAGATTTCCTTAAACAAAGCGTTGGAATTTCGGAAACCACATTATAACTAAATCACGCCGAAGGCACTGATTGCCGTAAACACCTTGATAAAGAGTCACACTCTTGGATACTAAAGGCTTCGGAAATGTACGAAGTTTTCTCGGTGATAGTAGATTTCCTTAAACAAAGCGTTGGAATTTTTAAACCACATTATAACTAAATCACGCCGAAGGCACTGATCGCCGTAAAGCCCTTGATAAAGAGCCACACTCTTGGATACTAAAGGCTTCGGAAATGTACGAAGTTTTCTCGGTGGTAGTAGATTTCCTTAAACAAAGCGTTGGAATTTTTTAAACCACATTATAACTAAATCACGCCGAAGGCACTGATTGCCGTAAAGCCCTTGATAAAGAGCCACACTCTTGGATACTAAAGGCTTCGGAAATGTACGAAGTTTTCTCGGTGATAGTAGATTTCCTTAAACAAAGCGTTGGAATTTTTTAAACCACATTATAACTAAATCACGCCGAAGGCACTGATTTCCGTAAAGCCCTTGATAAAGAGCCACACTCTTGGATACTAAAGGCTT
>JBBBDQ010027678.1:0-30787 GCA_037127315.1 Ascarosepion bandense | reverse complement strand
ACTCTACGTAAATCCATGAAATTTTAAAAAATTTTATTTAGCTGTAAAAAATTTTTTTTATTAGTTAAATACAGGACTCATTGGGGCATATAAATCATCTATTTTTTATTTTAAAGTGGACAACCTGAGCAGAAAATCTGTTCTGAAGAGCAAGATAAAATGCAATAAAACTCGGATATAATTTAATTAGATAAACTTTTAATTGCTGGAATAAATAATAATTATTTAGGACATTATAGTCTGAAGAAAAAAAATTTTTCGTTTACTAATAAAATTTTTAAATAATTATTTATATTTTTATTTTTATTATAATAATTCACTTAAAAGTGTTAAAAATATTTTAAAAACCTGTTATAAATACGTTGTTGAATTTCTTTTTTACTTAAGAATTGATTATAATATTGCCTATCGAAAATTGAAAGTTTTAAAAAAATTAAATTTTGGAAATTTTTATTGAGTATATGAGAATACATAGGGGTCATAACAAGTTTGCGTAGAGGTAGTATTGTTTTTAGAAGTTAACAAGTGTTTGGATGAATTCCCCTTACATCGAAAACTACACAAACCACACTTTGATTCTAAGTTCATTCTTTTTTTATTAAATTAAAATTATTCTAAAAGAAATTTAATTTTTAAAAATTTTCAGAAAGCATATTAATAAATAATTTAAGAAAAACATAAACATATTTAATATTTCAGAAAAATATTAATAAATAACATATAACTTAGTTTGGTTATTTTAATTTAATTCTTTCTTTTAAAGAGAATTTAAATTTTCATTTATTCAGAAAGCATATTTTATTTTTATTTATTCAGAAAGCATAGTCTGGCTATAAATCTAAACTAAAATTCGACAAAATATTATACTTGCTGAAAATATTATGTTAAATTTTTAATTTTACTATTAGATAAAAAACAACAAAAAAAATTTAAATTTCCAAATGTTACGTTTTAAGCTACATGAAGTTTTTGTCACTTTCAGTCACCATCCAAACGTCATTCACACCTGCTACTTGTCAACACATAATTTGTCGCTTAGATAAGTGGAGTGCCACCGTCAGTAAAGAGTGATTTATTTCGTAAATTTCCCGACAGTAAGCAGTTAATACTTGTTTGAAATCAGATAAAGGTAAGTTTCAATTATAAAAATCAACTTAAATAACGTGTCAAGGAGTATATTTTTTTTTGTGCAAGGCTTTTAAATGAGGAATTTATCTACTGTTTACATAATGTGTTGATTACTCAATGATGGCGGTAAATTTTAAAAAAATTTTTTCGGCAGTTAAATTTGTGATTTCGTACAATATAATTCCGGTTTGAACTAAACCAAAATTATTTTGCTTACTGTAATTAGTAAATTTAATCTTTTAGCTTTCAATTAAAACTAAAATTAAAGCTTCAAGAAAACATTTTTATTTTTAAAAATTAAATTTAAATTGAGGTATCAAAAATGAGCAGTGATTTTTGGAGGTAGCTATTTTAATGAAACTTTCAACAATTGATCACAAATTAATTGTTTCAGAAATTTTTTTTCTTTGAGAAAATCTTAATAAAAATATTTTTTGCATCTTTTACCACCCCACCCCACATTAAAAATTTAATTTTATGAAATTTCAAGAAATCAAATTTTACTACATAGTATTTTTTTTTTTTTAAACATTATCCCCAGGTACTGAAAATCTGTTTTGAATTGCACAATAAAAAAAATGTAACACTGTGACATTATTTAATTAAAAAAGTTTTTAATTGCTTTGATGAATAAGATATATTGTGGACACAATTTTTCAAGAAAAAATCTTTTTCAATGACTAATGAATTTTTACAGAATTGTTTCCTTTTTTAAAATTTAATAGTAATTTAAAAAATTAAAGAATCTTTTAAAATTCTGTCTTAATTCGTCTTATTGCTATTGTTATTAAGTAAAAATTACACTAATCATAAGCTGAAAAGATCATTACAACCTAGTGATGACCAATATTTTAAAAACAATTTTGCACTTTTTTCTCTGTGTATAAATGTGCTAATTTTCGTAAATATGGACGGCCATACATGACATTATCAGAAAATAAGAGTGATAACTATAGTAAATTAAAAGCCAATTTACCTAGGAATTCAATAAAACAGTAGATCACGAAGAGTACTTTTCTAAATTTTTAAAAGTTAAAGAGTTTCAAACTTACGTAAAATAAAAAGGTGATCATGTTTTGTTCTTCAATGTTTTACAGATATAATACAACATAGAAAAAATCAATAAACTTCTGTCTGTCAAGCTGTGTTATTGAGTGTGGCACCTATTCTGGCATCAATTTGGGTGGAACACACAATACACATCTCTACAGGTTTGATGGAATTCTCTTAAAGGAATTTCTCCATATGCCTGATGTAAGATCAGAGGGTCAATAATTGTTGAGGTGTATAGACTAACTGGAATTGACTAGTAGTTCTGCTGAACACCAATAGAATTCTAAAACTCTCTAGAACTTCTAAGAACTGCTAAGAACTTCCCAAGTACTTCTTCCGTTAACTTCCTGTGAACTCTTATTAATATAGAAGGGAGAGTCCATTATCTGAGGAATAGGTGTGTTTCACCATAACACCAATATAGTAATTGTCCTTTTCTATTTTATTTTTCTTGAAATTTTATTCAGCTCTAGATTTTCCTCACATTTTCATTAGCTTGTTCGTGTAGCCTGTGTGTCTCTCTGTAAATGTGGACCCTACATTCTCATTTCTAGTGTCTTTTTTTTTAATCATTTCACCCCAAGCAAGGCATTCCACTGCCACTACTGCGCAAGGGGTTACATAAGGAAGGTAAGAGAAAGAGTGTTTAGATATAGGAAATGGCATGAGGAGGGTGATAGACTGGTAAGGGTACCAAGGCTGAGGGTTGGGTAGATGGGAAGAGTGTTTGAGAGAATGGATGTGAGTTAGTATGTTAGGAGGTGTCTATTGACCTTACATTTAAACTCCTGGAGATTGTAGTTCTCAGGAAGCAACCATTTGGAAGGAATTCCACAGTCAGGAAGTGCAAGAAAAGAAGCTGTTGGAGTAGAAATTGCAGTTACATTTTATCAGTTTTACTGTAAAAGGGTGGGACCTAGTTGCTAATGTAGTATCTCGTGCAAATTCGCACCTAGGGGGCACCAGTGATCTAAGTTCATTGGAGCAGAAGCCGTGAAAGTATTTATAGAAGAGACATAGGGAAGCCAAATCACGCCAGTGAGAGAGACTGCAGCCGGCCTGCCAAATCGGTGTCGATCATTACACATTCTCCGTTAACATTTTGTCAAGAACCCCACAACAGATTGAGCATATCTTCATTGGGGTTCATGCATATATGTTACAATCCTTCTCCATATTTTCAACCAAAGATCAGTTGACTTGGTCATGTGCATCTGAATCAGAGACCATGATGTTCTTTTGTATTATTGAGTGCGCAGTCTATTCCTGCATGATCTGGGGTGAGACACATCTTTCCAGTTCCTATAGTAATTTACTTCAAAACAAGTTAGAAATTCTCCAAGTGCTTAATTCAAGAGGCAGAGAGTTAATAATTATTGTAGTCAGAATGTTACTTAATATCTGATAAAAACAAGGCAAAAAATTGAACAAAATTATTATAATGTTTCATCTTTGGACCATGGAGAAATTTGAATTTAATAACCACAATGGAATTAATAAGTTTGGGAAATGTGAAAATTTACCTGTGTCTTAATATGCAAGTTTGGCTTTATTGTTGTGTTGATTTTCAGCCAAACTTATAATTGCCAATCTGTTAAGTGAGTGTATTTTGTTAAAATTGAGTTTATTCATAAATAGAATTATCTCTACAAAAAATAGTATCATTTTAGACAACTGAACAATTTTTTCTAAATTCCTATGTTCTTTTATAGTGTCAATTATTTTTCAATGTGAAAGGAAATTATTGAAGATAAACTTAATGATTTTTCTATTTGGATATTTTTTAAAGATTTAGCAAAATTTTGTCAAATAATACTCCACAGGAACAATATTAATGTGTATTTTTTCATTTTCCATATTTCTACTTCTGAATACTTGTTGTTCCAGTGATGCTATCAAACAAGAAGCAGTTATACATTCATTAACTTTGTATTAAAAAAGTATCAAGCTTCATGAAAGAATAAATGGGAATTGACTTTTTAGTTTGTAATAAATGACAAACCCTTCCTTTCTCTAATTTGTAACTAATTTCACTTCTCTTAATCAGAAAAAATAAAAGAAAATATTGAAAGTTATCAAAATGATTATATTTGTTCTTACACATCTTTGTGTAATATAGAATTATCTATTTATTGAATTGTGATAATGAAGCAATCTTTTTTTCACTGCAAAATATTTAGCCTTCACTGGCTGTTAGTGCAGTAGTGAACTAATGCTAATATATTAACATGTGTCTATTATAATATAGACTGCTTTCATATAGTATTCAGTACCTAAATTAATATGTTTTATTATTGTTGTTCACAGATTTTCTGGCTGTACGAAAATCACAATTATTATTAAGGAAATTACAATGGAAGAAAGACATTTCACTTACCATGAAGAAACAAATGTATTCTACAGTCTTCATGTAAAATTTATGGATCTATGTTTTCAAAAGGATGGCAATGAACTTTAACTGGCAGGAAATGCTGTATTTCGAAAAGCGTGCTATGTTTTTTCTGCAAAAACTCCATTTTTATGTTACAAATAAATAAACAGGAGGTAAAACATTTTGTGTGCTAAATATGAATGAATGAAAGAGTTAGGCTATATTCTTGTACAATTTTCTAATCTGTATTTTGATGTCAGATTTGTCAGCCATATGGAAACACATACTGGAGAGAAACCATATTCTTGTGAAGTTTGTGCATCTGAATTTTCACAGAAGTCACATTTGGTATCCCATATTCGAACACACACTGATGAGAAACCACATTCTTGTGAAATTTGTGGTTCTGCATTTTCACGGAAGTCATATTTGGTGAGACATATGCGAACACACACTGGTAAGAAACCATACTCTTGTGAAGTTTGTGGATCTGGATTTTTACAAAAATCACTGATGGTGAGTCATATGCGAACACACACTGGAGAGAAACCATATTGTGAAGTTTGTGGGTCTGCATTTTACACATAAGTCAAGTTTGGTTTCCCATATGCGAAGGCACACTGGAGAAAAACCATATTCTTGTAGAGTTTGTGGATCTGCATTTTCACGGAAATCATATTTGGTGAGCCATATGTTTACACACACTGGAGAGAAACCATATTCGTGTGAAGTTTGTGGATCTGCATTTTCACGGAAGTCACATTTGCTGTGTCATGGGGTTGTACACACTGGAGAAACCATATTCTAACATGAAGTTTGTGGATCTGAATTTTCACATAAGTCATCTTTGATGTCCCATGTTCGAACACACACTGGTGAGAAACCACATTCTTGTGGAATTTGTGATTCTGCATTTTCCGAAAGTCAGATTTGGTAAACCATATGCGTATACACACTGGTGAGAAACCATACTCTTGTAAAGTTTGTGGATCAGGATTTTTACAAAGATCCCCTGCTGCTGAGCCATATGCAAACACACACTGGAGAGAAACCAAATTCTTGTGAAGTTTGTGGATCTGCATTTACATATAAGTCAAGTTTGGTTTACCATATGCGAAGGCACACTGGAGAGAAACCTCATTCTTGTAAGGTTTGTGGATCTGCATTTTCACAGAAGGCAAATTTGATTTCCCATATGCGAGAGCACACCGGGAGAGAAACCTTATTCTTGTAAGGTTTGTGGATCTGCATTTTCACAGAAGTCAAATTTGGTTTCCCATATGCGAACGCACACTGGAGAGAAACCATATTGTTGTGAAGTTTGTGGATCTGCATTCTCACTGAAGGCACATTTGGTGTGTCATCAGCTTGTACACACTGGAGAGAAACCATATTCTTGTGAAGTTTGTGGTTCTGAATTTTCACAGGAGTCACATTTGGTGGGCCATATTCGAACACACACTGGTGAGAAACCACATTCTTGTGAAATTTGTGATTCTGCATTTTTCACGAAAGTCAGATTTGGTAAGCCATATGCGTGTACACACTGGTGAGAAACCATACTCTTGTGAAGTTTGTGGATGTGCTTATTCACGTAAGTCAGATTTGGAGAGGCATATGTCTACACACAATGGAGAGAAACCATAACTTGGTGATGATTGTGGATCTACATTTCAAGTCACATTGGAAAACCGTCTGTATTCAACCCTTGGCGAGAAAAATTTCTGTGGATCAGCATTTTCGGGCACCTAAATTTTGGCTTGCAATGTCAAGAAGTACTGGACAGAAACCACACATTCTTGTGCAATTTCTATGTCTATTTATTGAAAATTCTCTTTTAGTGAATCGTGTAACCCTACATGAAAATTGATACACATGTGAGGTTTGTGGTTATACGTTTTCATGGAATAATATTTGGTCTAATATAGGATCATACACTGGTGAAAGAACTATATTTTTGTTAAACTGTCATGGATTTTTTCAAATACTGCAAAATTTAAATATATATATATATATATATATATATCTTTGACTACTTGCTTGGAAAGAAACAATGGAAATATAGGTCTGAATTTTCTAGGCATTCATAACTGAAAACATACTTACTAACCCCTCTTGTTTATAAACCTTGGTTCTGTGAAGCAGTATCTTCAAAAAAATTTTTATTTAATAATAAAAATGTGGGTATAGAAACCAACATCATATCATATTTGTGAAATTTCATGTTCACACAATGTAGCTCTTCAAACATTTATGAAATTATAAATGAAATATAAGACTGTTTCTTTCATTTAAAGCATGAAGGTAGAAATATAATAGAAGACAAAATGTGTATTTCATTCATGTCAGTGAAAAGTCTGTGCATAGACATTGAATCAGGACAATTCAGTGCCTGAAAATTGGGGATATTTGATCTGCTATTTGTATATACACACTGGAGAAAGAAATGCTTATGAATTTCTAACAAATCATTTAAGGTGCATCATGTGAATACACAGTGAATAAAAATCTTATCTTTGTGCATATTTAGTTTTGGCATTAGTAGAAAATTGTTTCAGCCATCATGTATAAACCCATGCATATGAAAAAAATTATGACAGTTTTGTGAATACGATGTTCCCTTGCCATTTCGTGTTTTGTCTTTCATGGTCTTGTTTTTTTAAAAATATATATAATTTAATATCACCAAAATTGCAAAATAGTGGAAAATCTACAGAAAAGTAAAAAATCATAGAATTCCATTTATTTTAATATAATAGTAAAATGGTATTTACTCACCAGAAAAAGTAAAAACAATAAAAAACAGTAAAAAAAAAAGCATAAACTACATAAATTATAAAGTATATTTCACCATTTATTTTTAAATATATGCACTGGAAATAGTTCTAAGGCTGGCAAGTGCAATGAGTCCTGTCTTCTGGTGTGGTCTCTACATGCAAGAGACTGTATATAACCCCTGCTGTGGCTGATGGACAAGGAGTCACCCAATGAGAGCACAGAAATTTGCGTCATGGAAGCTGATTGTCCATGGAGCAGCAGTACTGTACATACCGTATCTACTGGGCATAATGTTATTTTTTCAGATTATGTGTGCATTGTGTATGAACTGTACATTACATGGTGTTGTTTAAGCTGATATATAACAGTTTATGAATCTTACTATAAATTTTCACATAGCAAAAATAGTTTTGTAGCTCATGGGTCTTTTAGCCTTCTCAAATATGCAAGGTTATGTAACTAATGTTTTTAACACTTGTGCAATACAGGTGTACAATACTTTATGAGTGTACATGGTCATGTGCAATGGTTTCTATTGTACTGTCAACTGATATTTTACTATATATTTTCATAAATATAAAAGTCTTTCTACATGAAATACTATATAAGAATGTAGGGAAAGGATAATACAGATAGAGGTTGGGTTAATATTAGTATGGGGTAGGTTTATTTTATTTTATTTTTTTTAATCATTTCACCCCGGGCAAGGCGGTAGAGCCACTGGTGTGCAGGGAGCTGCATGAAGTGAAAGGTGGAACAGAGAAAGCGGGAAACCACATCTCGCTTAAGGGAACAAGAGTTGAGCCTCTTCACCTGTTCAATCGACATGGGTGGAGTGTGAACCAGGTGATAGTTTAGTCTATCTACTCCAATTGAAAAAAAAAAGAAAAGTGAGTTGCAAGAAAAGAAAATGTTCGAGTAGAAGTGGCAGTTACATTTAATTATTTCTGTTATATATTTGTTTATTACACTCTGAAATTCTGTCCAGAAGTTCATTTTTGTTGTAAAATTTTGGGGAAAAAATAGAAAGTAAATGTTGTTTTAAAATGTAAGCGAGTGTGAAAAATACAGGTGGCAAGCTAGATTTTGTTTTGATGAGCAGGCATCAAAGGAGTTAGCGCCCGAAAAGTCACAAAGTGTAGTAGAAGTCACATGTTGGAAGAAGCTGGCCTATTTAAAGGGAGAGGTGAAGTGAGTTCAAACAGTTTTTAACAGTCAGCAGCTGACTTTAGCAGTGAGTACAGAACACTGAATAGGGTATCGTCTGGCTGCTTTTGTGAAAATGACATTGTCTTCATTTTCATTGAAAATCAAAGAGTATAAATATATTACTCAAAAATATGATATATGTAAGTATAAAATAATTTGCAACATCACAGATGATTCATAAGTGTCTGCATTTTGAAATTTGATTTGAAAGACAAAATGTGCAAACGTTACAAGGAAAATATAAAGTATATTTATTTCATGCAAATCAGTTAAAGTTTTATGCATGCAACTGTAAAGTTGGTAAATGAATGTATGAAATTTAGAGATGCCTTTCTTTATTTGATGTATTGAATTGTCTAAAATTATTAATTTTACTTTGAATAAAATCTGACAGTAGTCTAGATTTTTTAATCGTGTTTTAATAGGTTTTCATTATGTTAATTGCTTATTTTCTTAGAAAACCTATTGAACAAATGTTATTCATCATATTTTCAAACATTAGATATATTTAAGACATTTTGAAATTTTCACAGTATTTAATACTTTGAAAATATAGCTATTTTTTTTTTCATTGCTCTTTAAATCATTTTCCATTTACATATAACATTACAGATTGTTCAATTCCTTTAAACTTAATTTATGCTTAAAAAGAGAAACTCTGTCAGTATGTGTGCATTGAGAACATTTTTAAAATGAGGGCTGGAATACAATCCTTAAACAACTCACACTGCTGAGTACTGGGACAACTCAAGACCAAAAAAGACAACATTTTTATAACCAAATAAAAGTAATTAGGTTTAAAGCCTTAATTAGTGAATATTTTTCTTCAAATCAGGCATTATGTAAAATATAAACCAGTTGTTTTTGTTAATTATTTAATAAAATTAATCAAAGAAAGTTATTTTTAATAAAGTAAATTGACATATAAATAAAAGTAAGAATTTTGATTTACTTATTAGAAATAATTAAAGCAAAGAACTGCTTCATTTTTGTTTTGCAATTTTCAGTTTCTTTGAATTAAATAATTTAATAATTAAAATTGTGTGTTTTATTGAATTATTTTTTATATATTAAATTTCTTTATTAAATGATAAATTTCATTATGATTTACTTTAGTCCTTTTCATGAAAGTTTATCAGTATATTTTTCTTTATATTCAAACTAAGCCTTATGAGAAGGTTATCAGTATATTTCTCTTTATATTCAAACTTAGCCTTTTATGAGAAGTTTATCTGCATATTTTTATTTCTATCCAGATTAATAATTATTTTTAATTACCAGCAATCAAATAGTGTCACATCTTCACTAATTAAGGTTTTAGTCCTTAATAAATTACTTTATTCAGTTATAAAAAGCTGTTTTTCTGCTGTTGAGTTGTCCCAGCACTCAGCTGGCAGTGTGTCGTCCCTTGCCGTTAGATTTATGCATCAAATGAGAAATGCTAACAGAAAATGTATTTATAAGTATATATTAATTTAATTCAGGTCAGTCCAAAAAAGTTGTTTTTTTATACTTGAATGAAATAGTCATTCATATTTTCAAATCCAGTACATACTCAGCAGAGCCCTCCAGCCAACGTTGTTTCAGCTTGGTGATCGGAAGAGTCATGGGTGAGATTGTACTAAATAGACACAAGCTTAAACTATTTTGGCTAAATGTATTTTATTTTTGAAAGTATTTTATTTTTCTGAAAGTCCAAAAACACCAAGTTACTAATAGTATGGCTGAGGGTATCGCAAAAGGATATGAATAAAAAAATTTCAAGGAGAGAAATAAAGATGGTTCAGAAATATTGAGTATGTTCTAGTCAAATCCAATACTCTGAAGTAAGCGACCAGCGGAAGTTGTTTCAACCACCTGTAAGATCGGGAGAAAAGAGCCATGGTTGAGATAATGCTATGTGGACACAAGCTGAAGTTTAATCAATTTTGGCTAAAGGTGTTTTATAGTTGAAAGACCAAACACCAAGTGAGCAATAACACATCCAATGCTATCACAAAGTAATGAATATAAAGTAGAAGAAAAATAATAATTTTTTTTTTTTGCAGATCAGTATAACGGATATAAGAGACACCTGGATATAGCGAGATTTTCACTGGTCTCAAATTAGAGCCTGTGGTAATGTACAGTGTAACCCTGATATAAGAGAGTTACCGGGACCGTATACAAGTTCTCTTATATCCGGAGTTTGTCTATTTTATATACATTACCACAGGCTCTGATTATGGACCAGTGACAATATATCTTATATCGGGTTTCTCTCATATCCGGGTTATACTGGAAACATTTAAGCTCTTTTAATTGCTTTATAAATGTCAAACAATATAGTCTGAAGAAAAAAAAATTTTTTGATGAATTATGAAATTTTAAAAGAATTGTTTTCATATTTGTTTTTTTATTATAATAATTAATAAGGATTTCAAAAATATTTTTAAAATATTTCCAATTCTTGTAGACATGAGGCTGACAGGTTACATAATGACTGAAAAGATTATTACTAATTGGAAATTGAAAAGTTTTACAAATATTGTGTAATTTTTCAGATTAATTCAACTTTACATTTATTAATTTTTTTAAAATAAACATGCTACAGATGTATATTTCATTTTTGTAAGATTTTTAAAATTGAGAATTAACTTTTGTTTACAAATGTATTGATCACTCAAAAATGGTGGAGAAATTGAACAATTTTTTTTTAATCTCAAAATTTTACATTCCAATCAATATACTTACTGTTTTGACCAGACTATTTCACTTTCTGGAAATAGACCAGACCAGACTATATTGTTTACTGTAAATAGAAAATTGAATCATTTAGCTTTCAATTAAAACTAAAATGAAAGTTTCAAGAAAACTTTCTTATTTTTAAAAAATTGAATTTTTTTTTGTGTACAGCAGGTAGGTGGAAAGGAAGGAGGAGAGAAAGAAAACAGTACAAAGAAGAGAAAGAGAATGCAAATGTAGATTATTTTCTGGCTACATTGTGTTCAGCATGGACTGTCTGGTGCTGCTTCCTCCTCTGTTTACATTGAAAAGCGGAAACCATGTATAAATAGCCAACTTGAATAATATGGTTAGCTCTAATGCAAACTCATTTTTGGGCAGGAAGAAACATGACATGGTGAGGTGAAGGTTCAATTTGTTGTTTTCTACCAAATTGCTTTCCTTTCATTGGTTAATAAATATTTTCACACTTGCTTGTGAAATTTGTCTTGATCTTTTTCTTAACCCAAAACCAATCTTTTTTTCCTATACCTCAAAATTAGATTTCACACTTGCTCACAAAAGTTTACTTGATATTTTCTCAGCATAGAGACAATTTCTTTTCTCTAATGGTCGAAAATTGATTTTCACATTGGCTCATGAATTTGCAAACAGTAAAGAAAAGAAAGTTATTCTTATTTTGTACTCACTTCACTTTCCTGTTCACTTAATTGTTTGTCAGCAAAATGAAAGAGAACAAACTTGTCATGTCATTCTTTTATAACACTCAACTCCTTAGCCTAAAGTTAATATTTTATTAATATCAATTAGGCTAAAGAAACACAATCTCTTGCCAACGTCTTAATCACTTACATTGCGATATCAACTCATCAAGCAAAATGAGAATCCAAAACTCACTCAAGAAACTGTAAGTTGAGAGAACTTTTCTTTTTATTGATTTTCCTTATGAACATTCATGCACCTTTTAAAGTTCAAATATTTACAATTATCTTTTAACACTCAAGATCTTTAACTTTAATACATCTTTAAGACATTTTCTGATGTACACAACAAATTGGCAATTTCACTAGAAATTGATAACCATGAATAAAGTTATAAACTAGTTTAACATACAATTTTGTACTTGTTGTTTTTTGTCTTACATGCATTTGATAAAGTAATGATTGTAGTGGGTTAGTTTGTTTCAACAGAACATTTTTAGCTAATTCCACTACAGTATCAGCATAAAATTAAAAAAAAAAATAAAGATGGCAACTCACACGTTTATCCAACAATATATTATGTAAACTCATTAAAATAAACATGCTACAGATGTATATTTCATTTTTGTAAGATTTTTAAAAATTGAGAATTAACTTTTGTTTACAAATGTATTGATCACTCAAAAATGGTGGAGAAATTGAACAATTTTTTTTTAATCTCAAAATTTTACATTCCAATCAATATACTTTGTTTGACCAGACTATTTCACTTTCTGGAAATAGACCAGACCAGACTATATTGTTTACTGTAAATAGAAAATTGAATCATTTAGCTTTCAATTAAAACTAAAATGAAAGTTTCAAGAAAACTTTCTTATTTTAAAGTTGAATTTATAAGTTAGTTGTCAAAAATGAGTGGAGGTAAATCATTTAGCCATAGTATTTTTAAAAATAAATTTCAATTTTTTTTCTGTGTATGTGTGCATTTGGAATTTTTTCTTTTGCATGGTAATTTTTATGCATAAATTAAAGGTTAGTTGTTCAGGGTTACTCCCTTTTTCTGGACAAATAAAATTGTACAATTATGGCACTTTTGATCGCAACACACTTATCTTATTTCGATCTGTCAACTCATTTACAATTTCAGTGGATAGGTTAGAAAGGTCAAAAATAGTTTTATTCTAAATTTCATGTTGTAAATAAAATAAGTAATACTTGTGTAAATCAGATTAACATTAAAGCATTGTGTTCTAAAAATCATGTCGCAGATGTATATTTTATTTTTGCAAGAATTTCAAAACAGAAAATTAACTTTTGTTTACAAATCTGTCAATCGTTTAAAAATGGCTGAAAAATTGAAAATTTTTTTTAATCTCAAAACTTTAGATTCCAATCAGTATAATTTCTGTTTGAGTACCATCATATTTTGTTTACTGGAAATAGTAAATTTAATCATTAACTTTCAATTAAAATTAATATAAAATTTTCAAGAAAACTTTTATTTGTAAAACTTCAATCTAAAATTTAGATATTGAAAATGAGTGGCGGTGCCTATAACTTATTTATAGCAGTAAATTTAGAATAAAACTATTTCTTAAACAGAGCATGTTGATCTTTCTGATTGCTTTCCTGTATAATTTACATGCGAGTGACAGCCAGAGAGATGCGAGATATGATAAGTGTGTAGAAAAAATTGACTAAGTTGTGTAAATTTTTTTCCTATAAGGAGAAGAAACAGTGAAACACATAACCTTTTAATGTACCCATAGCAAAGTTACCACACAAAAAAAATTCAAATATACGAGAAAACTGTTAAATTATTTTAAAAAATGCCAAGGAGTACAAGCAGTTTGTAGGGGTCAACTTTTCAATTTTCAATTAGCCAATATAGTCTTTGCAGTTAATAAACTAATCTTTAGTATTTTTCAAAATATTTTTGAAACTTTCTAAATTATAACAATTTTAAAAAGTGAAAACAATTCTTTTAAAATTTCATGATTATTTGAAAAAAAAATTTTTTCTTGGAGTCTATGATGTCCTTATATCATTATTTATTAAAGCAATTAAAGCTTATCAAATTAAATAATGTAAGAGTTTTTATTAATTTTTATTTTACTATTGGGAGCAGATTTTTCAGGAGGCATTGAAAATGTTTGAAAAAATAATAAATGATTCAAATTCACCAGTGTGTTCTTGCATTTAACTAATAAAAACCAGTTTTCATAGCTGAATTTAATTTCTTAAAAATTCATAAGTTTATGGTGGTTACTGTAGGATGCAAAAATTATTTTACCAAGATTTTAAAAAATAATAAATTTTTCAAAATAATTTCATTCATTTGTAAATAAGTCCAGAAAATTTCATTAAAATCTGACAATTATTTGATTTTGCAAGAATTTGCAAACTCAATGTGTTTTTTTACCAAGAAAAAAAAAAAACTGATGTAATGTATTATTATTTTCATTATAGCTCTTGTAATGATTTGGTTGCTAACCAAATGAAGAAATTAAAACAAGATGTTTTACCAAAATTTTAAACATGTTAGAAAAGATTTAAAAAATAATGTAAAAATAATTTGATCTTTCCTCTTAATAATAACATGAACATTTTGATTGAAAAACTTTGTTTTATTAAATTTGGGAGCCTTTTTTCTTCATACTGTGCTGTTTTTTTTAGTGGTGGTACCTAAAGGGTTCACCATAAATATCTATAATTTTATTTCAACATAATAAATGTAACATAGAAAAAATAAGCAACTGCAATATTAAGAAAGGATACACTTAAGTTTTTGCAACATATAAACATGATGTTTAGTAAAGCTTTGTGTGCTGTACCACAGAGCTCCATGCACTTTGTTAATCTTTCAGGGACTGAGCAGCATACTTTGACACACAGCTCCAATGGCACTTGAGCAATGGCAGCTCAGATTTCTTCTTTAGATTCAGCAATGCTATGGGCCTTTGCTGAATACCCTACAGGAAAAATTCAGTAGGGGTCAAATCTGGCAAACAAATCAGAACCACTTTTGAAACTGCAATCTTTTGCTCTTTTGCTAATTGTATAGGCATAATGTATATCTGAAATAAAATGACAATGAAACAAAATGTATATCAAATGAAAATATGATTTCAGCTTTCAAATGTGTTTATATCACTAAGATGGATACAGTGTACAGCAAAAGTTTACTGATAATATTCAGTGTAATATCCGGTGCAAACAGATATACACAGAACAGTACAATAGTTACAAAGACAAGAACTTACAACACAGAAAGATTTCGCAATAGTCGCTTGATAATCAGTCTGAATATTATGCCTCGAATGCTGCTATTCTTGATTAAATGATCCATTTCTATCACTGGGGCATTTCATCATTTCGTCATTTAAGATTGCTCCATAGGTGTCACCTGACAGCAGAATAACACATGAAATAAAAGAAATTACATAAGTATCAACTACATTACAAACAAAAGAAAATAAATAGTTACTTATGGCAGACACTATATATATATAATAATGTCTATATAAAATTTACATTTTATCATATATATATATATATATATATATATATATATATAAATATTGTTTTATTTATTACTGTATATATATATATATATATATATATATATTAGTCATCCACATACAAGCCTGTTTCACTGTATGCGGCTAAATGAAACTGTCTCTATATTTAACATTATATGTTTGAAAAATATATATATATATATAATGTAGTGGAATACGGTTTTATAATCCACACATTTTGGGTTTATAGCTTTGGTGATTAACAACAAACACACAAACAAATAATGAATGAAGAAAATTCTGGTTTTGTGCATAACAAAACAATATTTACATGTTCATAACATGTACAAAAATATGAAATTGAAATTATGTGTTGAGAGAGTGAGTAGAGAATTTATATTATTAGAGAAAACTGAATTGCTGGAGGGTGTGGAGAGACTGGTTATCTCCTCCTTCTGCTCAGTGAATAAGGCCTCTGGACGTCAGGGACCCTGCTTAATCAAAATCCCCCTGTGTGTTTCTTTAGAATCCATCTCACCTGTAGTGGGCATGCCAGGAGTCAGGACTGGGTGGTAGTGCCCCCAGCTCAGAGTGAAAAGATCTACCCACATTCCCTGTAAAACTTCGCCAGCTGAAAGTACAACCTCGGAATGGCTGTTTGTTTGGCAGGGTCAGAGAAAAGTGTCAAGCAGCAGGACCTTGGTCTCCTAAACCTTGACACTCTTCCAGTGTCGAAGAGGCAGTTCTCCCTTTGTGGAAAACTAGCTACTTTGAGGTTTATTGAAAAAATACAATCCGGAATGAAGGGGGACTAGAGAGGATCAAGTTACTGAAGGAATTAAGCTCTGTCTCTCTCCCCCCTCGGTCTCTGCCCTGTCACTCATCTGGAAAAAGAAAAAATCGACCTCGCCAAAGTCACATTCTTCACAGCCCATTCCCAAAAACCCTACCACTCATCATAGAGACCCTAGTCCAATGAATAATTCACCATGTCCTCCTCCATGTCCCTCTCCCCAAAAAACAAATGCCTACACCCAACAAAAGACAAAGAGCCCCAAATCTAAGGACAAGGGAACTAGGGAAAAAGCCCCTAAATTGCCTCATAGGCAAGGAGGATGTCTGCGTGTTTCCGGCCAGGTGAGTGAGCCAAGAATTACAGCAATCACATCAAAAATCCAAAAGCTTTTTACGTGTAGAAGAATTCGCCTGATTAAGACATAAGTGCCATCAAACTTCCCGAAGGCAGAGACTCTTAACTGGGTTGGGAGCATGGCAGACATGAGGGCATGGCCCAATGGAACCATTAAGTCTGTCCCAATACACCACACATTGTACATACTGAAAACGAAAGTTCATGCACGGAAGTGAAAAACATTTTGTTCAGTACGGGTCCTAGTTTTGGTTCACCTCTTCCTCTATGGGGGCTAAAACTTGGCTTTCCATGTCCAGGATCTTGGGACTGAGGATGGAGTCTCAAGGTGAGGTCTCTTGATTTCAGCACTTTGGTGTAGATGTATGTTGCTTACAAAGAGACCAGTTTTTAACTAGCGACTGAGAAGGCATTCTGTCTAGGGGTTTTCATCTCTATTCGGTATGGTTTGATAGACACTCTGGAGGCGTTTCTAGCTGGTAAGGCAGGCGTCTTTGAGGGCAGCGTGTGCACTTGTCTTCACAGATCAAGCAGGCAGGATTTGTACTGAATATTACTATAAAGGATAAAACTTTTGTCTCATTGGGTTCATGCCAATAGCCTGCAGGCATCTGTTTTGTTTCGGCAGGTCAGGTGGTTCTTAGAGACATCTTGTCGGGTAGTCTTTGCTCAAGGACTAGAATGCCGTCTTTGACCCTAGGAAACGATTGTATAAAGAAAGGTCAGAGGTACTAACAACTCAGATATGCAGCCATTTCGGGACTTTATCCTTGAAATAGTCTTGTCAATAAGTATCGAAATGAACACCCTTGGGAGTTAGTGTGAATTTGAACTAATAGTGACGACTCCAGGTTGGTGGTGCATGCTAGCTACATCGATTGAGTCCTAGTTAATAGAGTTAATGTTGGGCTCTTAATTGTTCAACTGTTTATCTGATAGTTTACCTGAATCATAGGCTCATCTGGGTTCATGTAAACTTAAATAAACAAGTTACATTGGTTGGCCAATAGAGTGGAAGCCTAATTATTTGATAGCCATGATTTCTGGGACCAGCTGTTACTAACTGTAATGAGAATTGATGGGGGCTGTGGTTGAGAAAAGTGGTGGGCTTCCCTAAGGCCAAAATTATGTTGTTCCTGCTGATTGTAGTCGTCGGCTCAATGTAGCTGGTTTAGCAGCACAAACAGCAGTTGAGAAAAAAATCAATGAACGTCAAATCCTGTGATATTGGAATACTTCGCCTTGGCTAAGGTGGAAACTGTATACTTGCTTTTAAAACACAAGAATATTAGGTGTACTGGAGGAACATTGGGCAACCTTCTCCTATTGAAGTTCTTATAGGCATTATTTGAATTTTATTTTTACATTAAAATTAGCCCTAGGTGATAAATGCTCATTGCTTCCTTTTTTCTGTCCCCTTTGTCTTTTAATTTAATCCCCATTTCATTGATTAGGTGATAGGGAATATCAGCTCTGGTGGATACATGGCATTTGTTTTAGGTGTGCTTTTTCTTTATGTTGTTGTGTTTAGATGTGTGGTGAATATTATTTATTGCTTTGGATCAAATAGTGTATTTTACTTTTTTAAAGTCATGCAGTAATTGTCAGTTAACTTATGTTTCTGTCACATTTAAGCTGTTGGGCTTTTATTATTAACATGATTTTGTTTAGTTTCTTGTACGCGTTCTTCATGTATATCGTATATATATGGCTGAATAGAAGTGAAGTTGTTGTACCTTTATTGCTCTTTTAAAATTATTTTAAGAGATATTGTTGGGAGGACTTCATAGATCAATGATGTTGAAATGGAGTAGGTAACAATGGGAAAACTAAGAAATGTTATTTTGTTTTAGCTGAGAAAGAATTGTTGTGAAATGCAGAATCATGCTTAGAATTTGGGAACTAGCTTGAGTTAAGGTTTTAGGATAGATGATGAGCAGCCATCCCCACATCCCCATTTGAGCCTTGTATGTTGTACTATGATGTTCAATAAATATCATGGGTATCAAACACTAACAGAATCCACGTAACTACAAGCTTCGAACAGCAAAACACGGGGAAATCACTTGTGAAACCAATTTCTGCTATCATCTAATCATCTATTGACCGTTCCAACCCCAATCATGGCAATAGGTACAAGATTCACTCACTCACTCAAACTGCCAAGCTGAAATCAACAACTTCTCGATCATGAAGTATGTTCTTCAGCAAAACTTTTCCTCATACAGAATATCTTTCCATAGAGTTTTCATCATTCAGAGCATTTATCAACTATTCAATTAAATTACATCTTGAACCTTCAAACAGGACAATATGTTTTCAAATCAAATTTCAGCAAAACCTTCGTGCAATTTAAATGAACAAATCTTAATTTGTCACCGTTACATATATTTATCCATGTGAACTGTATGTAATTTTAAATTCATCAAACATTGTTGTTTTTTACAATATTCTATCAGCTCTGTGTATATTTGTTGAAATTCATATTTATTTGTTGTTATAATAACATATTTGTTTCACAATTACCTTCAAAATTTATTATTAAAAAAAGTTCATTGTGGGGCAGTAGATATCAGTTCAGGATGAAAATCGAGGCAGTTGAGATTCCAATTAAATTCATGGTACCACTCATGCACAAATACCCACATGGGGAAGGTATTAATCTGTCTCTCTTCTGTTCAGTTATGGGTCAGAAGCCTTGAGGACAGATTGGGTTCTATAGTCTTGGCCAGCAGCTGGTCTACCACAAAATGGAATGGCAAACTACTGTGGGATAATCTTATGCCAGTCAGGCATGTCCCCTTTTGAAGACATGATCGCCTAAGTGTGCTTATCACGTGTGGCACTTTACTGATTGACTGATCCATTTTGATGGTATAGTTATAAGAGATGGTTAATGTCTCTTGATTGACCTTGTGTCAGACTATGTAGTACTCCCTACACAGCTTACAAGTTTGGTCCAGAAAAATTATCAGAACTATCAGAAGGTTTTCATCAGAACGTTGGTTTGTTGTGAGTTGTAATGTGGGATTCCATGTGGAATAGTGTAAAAATAAATGTACATATTTAATGTTAAAATAGAGATTTGTGTGAAATGGAGAACATGAATTGTGGTAGAAATTAATGTTCAATGAGAAAGTTATGGAAATGATAAAAATGTTCAAAGTAGTAAATGTTGCAAGAGTTGTACGTATGTATGTATGGATTAGTTTGTTTGTGGGAATGTCTTTAAATAGAAAGAAAGAAGTAAAAGGAATCAGTTCATGAGAAAGAAGAAGAAGGAGGACAATATTAGGGTCCTTGAAATTTCTCTTGATAGCTGGTTGTCTCTGCTGCTCCCCATCTGACTGTCTGACTGACGCTGACTGGAGCCTTTTATAGTGATTTACATTTTTAGCACCAGAGTTGTAGAAAGTCTTTGTGGTCTTGCAATTCGCTTCTGTTAATTAATCAATTCTTAACATCTGCTTACGAAATCCAGTTTCGACTTTTTCTTCTGACACACGCTCAATCCTTTTTCTCTTTGGGAAAACCAGGATTTTGCGATTGTGAATTTTCTAATAGCAATGAAAGTTGATTTTAATTCTTCTTATCTGCTACAGAGGCACCTACAGAGTAACAGTATGTTTCCTTTTTGGTTTTTCAACTATTTTTGACAATATTTGTTTATTTTTATTTTACATTAGACTGTTTTACACATGAAAATGATTTAGCGATATTTCTTAGCATATTAATCATGATTATCCTAAGGTTTTAACAAAAGCCATGTTGACTTATAGATTCCGAAATGAGGTACTGAGCTATTAACACGGCGGTCTCCAATGAGTGAGAAGGGAGACATCATGGTTAGTTTTTAATAATTTCGCTCTGTAAATGCAAAGATAACGGAACTGGCAAGCAGTGGATATTGGCTCCAGAACGAAAAATCAGGGAACCGAGTTAGAATTTCAGTTGAATTACTTGCATTCACTTACTCGCAAATACCCTTGAAAGGTATTAATCCTTTTCTTCCCTCACTTATGGGTTAAACAATAGAACAGATTGGGTTCTATAGCCTTGGTCAACAACCAGTCTACCGTAGAAAGCAATGGCAACCTACTGCGGGATAATCTTCTGCCCGGTCAGTCATGACTCTTTCGAGACATGATCATGAAAGCGTGGATCATGTATGGCCCTAAACTGACTGAAATGCAAAGAAGTGAGACTTTTAAACATAAGAACAAAAATCGTGTTTAACACCGTGTAATTTGGTTTAGTCTTCATTATCAATCACAATATTTTCTCAAAAAGTAATTTTATGTTCGCATTGTTTTTTTGTATTCCTTTTTTGTGTCATTCGTTCTAACTTTGACCTTGTGAACTAAACGAACTATGCAAAAACTGAGCAGGTCGACAATTTATTGACATAGAGAAAATCCTTAAATGATTTTTGAGTGAAAAAAAAATCGTCCCATTTTTGTTTTCTCATTGCATTTCTAGTTGGAAAGGTAAGTGAAAAAAAGTGAATAATTTTTTTTTTTAAAAAAAAATTCGTTTTCTAAATGTGTTTTGTTAACATGAAAAAATGAATTTGTACTTTTATTTGCTCGAAAAAGCTTTTTACCTCGACAATAAGAAAAACTTACGTTTTTCATAGAACATTGGAGATACAGAATTTAAATTAAAATACATTTTCCAGATAATTTTTTTATTATAATTAGAAAATCCGTGTCGGTATCAAGTTTCCAAATCATCTGCAATAATTCTTTATTTTGCTCATCATAAAATTATAAAAAAAGTCATTCAATTTATCTTCCAGTTTTTTTATCTGTCAAAGTAAAAATCTGAAAATTTGCCGAGATACTTTTTACTCGACGAATAAAAAAGGAAAGAATCCTTTTTTTTTTTCATCATAACGTCGTCAAGCTAAAAAAATGTCTTTTACCGTAATTTTTCATTTTGCAAATTTTCCAACGTTTAAGATGAGATTAACGATTTTTGTTTAAACTTTTCAATTTTCGATAGGCAATAATCATCAATTCTTAACTAAAAATGAAATTAAACAACGTTTCCATAAAAGGTTTTTAAAATATTAATAACACTTTTATGAATTCCAGCAATTAAAAGTTTATCAAATTAAATTATATCAGAGTTTTTATTGCATTTTTTTATCTTGCTCTTCGGGGTAGATTTTTCTGTCGAATTTGTCCATTTTTAAAATAAAAATCATAGATGGTTTATATGCACACAATTAGTCCTGCGTTTAACTAGTAAAAAAATTTTTTACAGTAATTAAATTTATTAAAATTTCATGGATTTAAGCATAGAGTTGAGGTAACAGACTTAAAAAAATATTTTCACCAAGATATTTAAAAATAATAATTTAAAAAATAATTTCATTTTGTTTGTGAATGAGTACTGAAAGTTTCATTCAAATCTGACAATTATTTGATGTTTGCGAGGAATTTCCCATTTAATGTGTTTGTCACCGAGGAAAAAAGTGGGTTGTGTCATTCACGTTACCATTGTATTTTTTTTTGTATATTGTTAAAACAAAATTTGCGAACAAAATTTTTAAAATGTTAGCAGGGATTAAAAAATTTAAAAAAATAATTAAAAATTACTTTTCAGTCTTTCCTCTTAATAATAAAATAAATATTTTGATGGAAAAAAGTGTGTTTTATTTCTACGCTTATTACTTTTATTGGCAAAAACATCGCCGGAAGTTTTCAATAAAAAGGAAGAAAATAAAACAAATTTCTTCCTACGTAGAACGTCATTCTGCAGTTAATTACATGACTTCGTGAGAGTTACGGGAGAGAAAAAGTGCAGATATAGTTCCGTTTTTTTATGGACTTTCAAAGCAAAAAGATAATTTTCTTCAATAACTAATTGTTGATTTGAGTTCAGCATATACGTTTTTGAAACCGTACTATATTGGATAAATTTGAAGGGGGGGAAAAGCAGGGGAATTAAAACGAACATTTACCGGCTCCACTACCACTAACCATAATTTTAAGAAAAACAAGATTTTTTACCAAAATTTCGAACGTGTTAAAAAACATTAAAATTAAAACCTTATTGGGAAAATTTCTAATATTAAGAGCAATAAAAAACATAGGATTTCTTTATTAATTTTTTTTTGTTAGAACATTCAGTGGTGGTACATAAATTTATCTAGGACATAATTTCAACAATTAAATTATTGTCGCATTTAATGTAGCTACACTCAAAAAAAATCGCTAAAAAAACAGCGGCAAACAGCATGGTATGAATAAAAAAGTTCATAAACTTGTAAAACAAACTTTTTCCATCAAAATATTGATATTTTTATTAAGAGGGAAAGATCAAGTCAATTTTTAATTATTTTAAAAATTTTTTGAATCTACTAACGTTTTAAATTTTGATAGAATATGTTGTTTTTATTTGGTTAAGCAACAAAAAAAAAAATTACGCCTTTATTACAATGAGTTACGTAAGGATGACGCAACCCCCCCGGTAACAAACACATTAATTTGAAAATTCTTGCAAAAAATCAAATAATGGTCGGTTTTTTTGAATGAAACTTTCGTACTCGTTCACAAATAAGATATAAATTATTTTTTAAATTATTATTTTTTAAATGTCTTGGTGAAAATATTTTTTCAAGTCTGTACCCCCCCCCCCACACTCTGCGTAAATCCATGAAATTTTAAAAAAATTTTATTTAGCTGTAAAAATTTTTTTTTAGTTAAAAATACAGGACTCATTGGGGCATATAAATCATCTGTTTTTTATTTTAAAGTGGACAACTTGGCTGAAAATCTGTTCTGAAAGGCAAGATAAAATGCAATAAAACTAGGATATAATTTAATTAGATAAACTTTTAATTGCTGGAATAAATAATAATTATTTTGAGACAGTATAGTCTGGAGAAGAAAAAAATTTTTTCGTTTACTAGCAAATTTTTAAATAATTGTTTATATTTTTATTTTTTATTATAATAATTCATAAAAGTGTGTTAAAAATATTTTAAAAACCTGTTATAAATACGTTGTTGAATTTCTTTTTACTTAAGAATTGATTATAATATTTACTGTCGAATTAAGAAAGAATTTTAAAAAAAATTAAATTTTTGGAAATTTTTATTGAGTATGGTGTTCCATAGGTCATAACAAGTTTGCGTAGAGGTCGTGTTGTTTTTAGAAGTTAACAAGTGTTTGGATGAATTCACTTACATGACTACACAAACCACTTTGATTCTAAGTTCATTCTTTTTTATTAAATTAAAATTATTCTAAAGAAATTTAATTTTTAAAAATTTTTCCAAAGCTTATATTAATAAATAATTTAAAAGAAAAACATAAACATATTTAATATTTCAGAAAAATATTAATAAATAACATAATATAACTTAGTTTTGGTTATTTTAATTTAATTCTTTCTTTTAAAAAGAAAATTTAAATTTTCATTTATTCAGAAAGCATATTTTATTTTTATTTGTTAAAAGCATAGTCTGGCTATAAATCTGGCTAAAATTAAACAAAATATTATACTTGCTGAAAATATTATGTTAAATTTTAATTTTACTATTGAGTAAAAAACATGAAAAAAAATTTAAATTTCCAAATGTTACGTTTTAAGCTACATGAGTTTTGTCACTTTCGGTCTCCATCAATCATTCACACCTGCTACTTGTCAACACATAATTTGTCGCTTAGATAAGTGCTGACAAGGGCTACCGTCAGTAAAGAGTGATTTATTTCGTAAATTTCCACGACAGTAAGCAGTTAATACTTGTTTGAAATCAGATAAAGGTAAGTTTCAATTATAAAAATCAACTTAAACTAACGTGTCAGGAGAGTATATTTTTTATGCAAAGGCTTTTAAATGAAAATTTATCTACTGTTTACATAATGTGTTGATTACTCAATGATGGCGGTAAATTTTTAAAAAATTTTTCGGCAAGTTAAATTTGTGATTTAATACAATATAATTTCGGTTTGAACTAAACCAGGGTATTTTGCTTACTGTAATTATTAAATTTAATCTTTTGGCTTTCAATTAAAACTAAAATTAAAGCTTCAAGAAAACATTTTTATTTTTTAAAAATTAAATTTAAATTGAGGTATCAAAAATGAGCAGTGATTTTTTGGAGAGTATTATTTTAATGAAACTTTCATGAAATTGTAAGTCACAAATTAATTGTTTCAGAAAATTCCACTATTTTAAGAGAAAATCTTAATAAAAATATTTTTTGCATCTTTTACCACCCCACCCCATTAAAAATTTAATTTTATGAAATTTCAAGAAATCAAGTTTTACTACATAGTATTTTTTTTAAACATTATCTGAGTACTGAAAATCTGTTTGAATTGCACAATAAAAAAAAAATGTAACACTGTGACATTATTTAATTAAAAAAGTTTTAATTGCTTTGATGAATAAGATATATTGTGGACACAATTTTTCAAGAAAAAAATCTTTTTCAATGACTAATGAATTTTTAGAATTGTTTTCCTTTTTTAAAATTTAATAATAATTTAAAAATTAAAGAATCTTTTAAAATTCTGTGCGGTCGATCTTTGTTATGTTGATAATGAAAATAAAAATTACTACACTAATCATAAAAGCTGAAAAGATATTTGAAAACCTAGTGATGACAATATTTTTAAAAAACAATTTTTTTTTCTCTGTGTATAAATGTACTAGTTTTTAGTAAATATGGACGGCCATACATGACATTGTCAGAAAATAAGAGTGATAACTATAGTAAATTAAAAGCAATTTACCTAAAATTCAATAAAACAGTAGATCACGAAAAGTACTTTTCTAAATTTTTAGGGTTAAAGAGTTTCAAACTTACGTAAAATAAAAAGGTGATCATGTTTTTGTTCTTCGTGTTTTTACAGATATAATACAACATAGAAAAAAATTCGTAAACTTCTGTCTGTCAAGCTGTGTTATTGAGTGTGGCACCTATTCTAGCATCAATTTGGGTGGAACACACAATACACATCTCTACAGGTTTGGTGGATTTCTCTTGAAAATTTCTCCATATGCCTGATGTAAGATCAGAGGGTCAATAATTGTTGAGGTGTATAGACTAACTGGAATTGACTAGTGAGTTCTGCTGAACACCAATAGAATTCTAAAGAACTCTCTAGAACTTCTAAGAACTGCTAGACTTCCCAAAGTACTTCTTCCGTTAACTTCCTGTGAACTCTTATTAATATAGAGAAGGAAGTCCATTGTAGAGGCCAGTGTGTTTCACCATAACACCAATATAATGATATCCTTTCCTATTTTATTTTTCTTGAAATTTTATTCAGCTCTAGATTTTCTCATTTCATTAGCTTGTTAAATGCAACCTGTGTGTGTCTCTGTAAATGTGGACCCTACATTCTCATTTCTAGTGTCTTTTTTAATCATTTCACCCCAAGCAAGGCATTCTGCCACTGCTGCGCAGAGGGGTACATAAGGGAAAATGAGAAAAGTGTTTGAATGTAGGAAATGGCATGAGGAGGGTGATAGACTGGTAAGGGAGTACCAAGGCTGAGGGTTGGGTAGATGGGAAGAGTGTTTGAGAGAATGGATGTGAGTTGGTATGTTGAAGTGTCTATTGACCTTACATTTAAACTCCTAGGTTATGATTCTCAGGAAGCAACCATTTGGAGAGAAATTCCACAGTCCAGGAAGTGCAAGAAAAGCTGTTGGAGTAGAAATTGCAGTTACATTTATCAGGTTTACTGTAAAGGTGGGACCTAGTTGCTAATGTGGTATCATAAGTGCAAATTAGCACCTAGGGGCACCAGTGATCTAAGTTCATTGAACTTGACTTCGTGAAAAGTATTTATAGAGAAAGACATGGAAGCCAAATCACGCCAGTAGAGAAAGGGGAACTGTGACCGGCCTGCAAATAAATTTGTCGATACGTACACATTCTCCGTTGTGTTTGTCAAGAACACAACAGATTGAGCATATCTTCATTGGGGTTTCTGGCCTCATATTTTTAATCCTTCTCCGTGGCCTGTTGAATCAGTTGGCCGGTAGGCATCTGAATCAGGAACCCATGATGTTCTTTTATGTGGTCACGCAGTCTATTCCTGTACGCAATCTGGAGTGAGACACATGCTACCAGTTCCTATAGTAATTTTGCTTTATTCTAAGTTAGAAATTCTCCAAGTGCTTAATTCAAAGTGAAGAGTTATTATTATTATGGTCAGGAATATTACTTAATATCTGGTAAAGGCAAGGCAAAAAATTGAACAAAATTATTATAATGTTTCATCTTGGACCATGGAGAAATTTATGAATTTAATAACCACAATGGAATTAATAAGTTTGAAATGTGAAAATTTACATATGTGTCTTAATATCTTCAAGTTTGGCTTTATTATTTGTGTTGTTCAACCAAACTTATAATTGCCAATCTGTTAAGTGAAGTGTATTTTGTTAAGAATTGATTTGTTCATAAATAGAATTATCTCTACAAAAATAGTATCATTTCAGACAACTGAACAATTTTTTTTTTCTAAATTCTATGTTCTTTTACAGTATCAATTATTTTTCAATGTGAAGAGGTATGCAGAGATAAACTTAATAATTTTTATGGCTTGGATATTTTTAAAAGATTTAGCAAAATTTTTGTCAAATAATACTCCCACAGAACAATATTAATGTGTATTTTCATTTTCATATTTCTACTTCTGAATACTTGTTGTTCCAGTGATGCTGTAAACAAGCAGTTATACATTCATTAACTTTGTATTAAAAAAGTATCAAGCTTCTGAGAAAGAATAAAGTAGGAATTGACTTTTGGTTTGTAATAAATGACAAACCCTTCCTTTCTCTAATTTGTAACTAATTTAGCTTCTCTTAATCAAGAAAAAAATAAAAGAAAATATTGAAAGTTATCAAAGAGCTGATTATGTTGTTCTTACACATCTTTGTGTAATATACAGAATTATCTATTTATTGAATTGTGATAATGAAGCAATCTTTTTTCACTGCAAAATATTTAGCCTTCACTGGCTGTTGGTGCAGTAGTGAACTGTTACTTCCAATATATAACAACATGTGTCTATTATAATATAGACTGCTTTCATATATGGTATTCAGTACCTAAATTAATATGTTTTTATTATTGTTGTTCACAGATTTTACAGCTGTCTGAAAATCACAATTATTATTGAGAATTACAATGGAAGAAAAGACATTACTTACCATGGAAAACATTGTATTCTACAGTCTTCATGTAAAATTTATGGATCTATGTTTTCAAAAGGATGCTTATTGAACTTTAACTGGCAAAATGCTGTGTTTCGAACGTGCTATGTTTTTTACCTGCAGAAACTCCATTTTATATTTAAAATAAATAAACAGGAGGGTAAAAACATTTTGTGTTGTAAATATGAATGAATAGAAAGAGTTAGGCTGTTCTTGTACAATTTTCTAATCTGTATTTTGATGTCAGGTTATTAAGCCATGTGAAACACATACTCGGAAAATAACATATTCTTGTGAAGTTTGCCATCTGAATTTTTGCAGAAATCTACATTTGGTATCTATTCGAACACACACTGGTGAGAAACCACATTCTTGTGGGAATTGTGGTTCTGCATTTTCACGAAGTCATGTTGAGTGAGACATATCAGAACACACTGGTAAAAAGCCACCTCTTGTGATTTGTGGATCTGGATTTTTACAAAAATCACTGATGGTGAGTCATATGCGAACACACACGGAAGAAACCATATTGTGAAGTTTGTGGGTCTGCATTTACCGTGCATAAAATTAAAAGTTTGGTTTCCCATAACAAGCCTGGAAAAACCATATTCTTGTGAGTTTGGCAGATCTGCATTTCACGGAAATCATATTTGGTGAGCCATATGTTTACACACACTGGAGAGAAACCATATTAGGTGTGAAGTTTGTGGATGCGTTTTCACGGAAATCACATTTGCCATGTCATGGGGTTGTACACACACTGGAGAGAAACCATATTCTTGTGAAGTTTGTGGATCTGGGTGCCACTTCGAAGTCATCTTTGGGTACATACATGTGTTCGAACACCTGGTGAAAGCAAAACTCTTGTGGAATTTTGCAGTTCATTTTCCCGAAAGTCAGATTTGGTAAACCATATGCGTATACCACCAGTGAGAAACCATATCTTGTAAAGTTGTGGATCAGGATTTTTACAAAGATCCTGCTGCTGAGCCATATGCAAACACACATGGAAGAAACAAATTCTTGTGAAGTTTGTGGATCTGCATTTACATATAAGTCAGGTTGGTTTACCATATGCGAAGGCACACTGGAGAGAAACCTCATTCTTGTAAGGTTTGTGGATCTGCATTTTCACAGAAGGCAATTTGATTTCCCATATACGAAGGCACACCGGAAGAAACCTTTATTCTTGTAAGGTTTGTGGATCTGCATTTTCACAGAAGTCAAATTTGGTTTCCCATATGCGAAAACGCACTGGAGAGAGCCATATTGTTCATCGAAGTTTGTGGATCTGCATTCTCACTGAAGCACATTTGGTGTGTCATCAGCTTGTACACACTGAGAAGAAACCATATTCTTGGGATTTGTGATTCTGAATTTTCACAGGAGTCACATTTGGGGCACATATTCGAACACACACTGGTGGCTTAAATTTTCTTGTGAAATTTGTGTTTCTGCATTTCCGAAAGACAGTTTGGCCATCACTGCTGGGCCTACTATGATGAAATATGCTTCTGAGGTTGAGATGTGCTTATTCACGTAAGTCAGATTTGAAGGGCATATGTCTACACACAATGGAGAGAAACCATAACTGGTGATGATTGTGGATCTACATTTTTAGGTCACACATTTGAAGCATCTGTATTCATCACAGCGAAAAAATTTCTGTGGATCCGCGTGCCGGGCACCTAGAATTTTGGCTTGCAATGTCAAGAAGTACTGGACAGAAACCACGTTTCTTGTGCAATTTCTATGTCTATTTATTGAAAATTCTCTTTTAGTGAATCGTGTAACTTCATATGTGAAAATTGATACACATGTGCCAGGTTTGTGATTATACGTTTCATGGAATAATATTTGGTCTAATATAGGATCATACACTGGTGAAAGAACTATATTTTTGTTAAACTGTCATGGATTTTTCAAATACTGCAAAGTTTAAATATATATATATATATATATGTATATTTGTTCATAGCAGGAAAGAAACCAGTAAAATATATGGTCTGAATTTTCTAGGCATTCATAACTGAAAACATACTTACTAACCCACTCTTGTTATAAACCTTGGTTCTGTGAAGCAATGTCTTCAAAGAATTTTGTAATAATAAAAATGTGGGTATAGAAAATAAACATCATGTCATATTTTTGTGAAATTTCATGTTCACAATGTAGCTCTTCAAACATTTATGAAATTGTAAATGAAATATAAGACTGTTTCTTTCATTTAAAACGAAGGTAGAAATATAATAGAAGACAAAATGTGTATTTCATTCATGTCAGTGAAAAGTCTGTGCATAGACATTGAATCAGGACAATTCAGTGCCTGAAAATTAGGGGATGTTTGGTCACTATTTGTATATACACACTGGAGAAAAAAATGCTTGTAGATTTCTAACAAATCATTTTGGGTGCATCATGTGAATACACAGTGAATAAAAATCTTATCTTTGTGCATATTTAGTTTTGGCATTAGTAGAAAATTGAACTTTCAGCCATCATGTATAAACCCATGCATATGAAAAAAGGTACAGCAGTTTGTGAATACGATGTTCCCTTGCCATTTAGTGTTTTGTCTTTCATGGTCTTGTTTTTTAAAAATATATAATTTAAGTATCCTAGAAATTACACAAAAAATAGTGGAAAATCTACAGAAAAGTAAAAATCATAAAAATTCATTATTTTAATATAATAGTAAAATAGGTATTTACTCACAGAAAAAGTAAAAACAATAAAAAACAGTAAAAAAAAAACATAAACTACATAAATTATAAAGTATATTTCACCATTTATTTTTAAATATATGCACTGAAATAGTTCTAAAGGCTGGCAAGTGCAATGGGTCCTGTCTTCTGGTGTGGTCTCTACACATGCAGAGACTGTATATGTCGCTATTGGCTGATGGACAGAGTCACCCAATGAGAGCACAGAAATTTGCGTCATGAAGCTGATTATATGGAGCAAC
>JBBBDQ010027674.1:0-10406 GCA_037127315.1 Ascarosepion bandense | reverse complement strand
TACGATCGTGCGAATCAAGTGCAGGTTGCTCTGAATTGTTCTCGCGGGAACGGTCTGATCGGTTCAACAGAACTCGGCAACTTGGCACGAAAGCGATTCGTCGGGATCTTGACAGAATCTTCTAACTCTCTGTGTTTCGCCAGAGTTATGGGCCTGTAATCGTCTAATTCTCCAACCTTCTTGCCTTTCTCGCTTAGCGTGATCCGCCCCTGGTGATCCGACGAGATGAGACCCTGCCCGAAACCAGTGGACGAACACGACAGCCAAGATCGGGACAAAAAGGTGCGACATCCTCAAGTACAATTCACTGGGCAAACCATCCAAACCTGGCGACTTGCCTCTGCCGACCTTCCTTCAAGGCCACGTAGATTTCGTCCTCCGTAATCTCCTTCGCAGCCTAGCCGCTGGCCGGCAAGCCGAAGAGTCAGCCAAATAGCTGCGAAACTCCTCATCGCGGAGACCAGGTTCCTTGGTAAAGCGGTGTTCGAAATGCTGCCGACCTCGCACATGTCGTCAGTGGACCTTCACGGGAGATGTCCCTCCGGGTCGCGCACCTCGAATGTACCGGTCGCCGGCACAGCTTCGCGTTTCTTCCTTGCGCAGTTCCCGCGCCCATATTTCACAGCTTCGGAAGACATCTTGCTTAACTTAGCCCTGGTGCTGAGCCCATGTGGCGCTCGTTGGTCGGGCGCTGCCAGGGTCAACTGAGCTATCTCAAAGAGGATCCCCACCAGCAGCCTCCGCCCGGGCAGGTAGCTCTAAGTGTCTTTGCCTTCACCAGCCTTATCTAGGTTGAGCCGATGGCTGTGTTGGGTGGCGAAAGACCTAATACTGTCGCTAAGCTGTTACCACTTTACTCCCAATGACTCGCCCAATTATTACCCGCGAACTACTCTGGTCAACGGTAGAAATCCGCCTGTCCAATGGACGATTGAACACAGTAACTTGACATTCAAGGCTAAATTTAACGCCGCCCGAGCACAAACGAGTTTGTGGTCCGGGTAGCCTAGCCGGTGGAACGTTGGTTCTAAGAAGTCTATGTCGGCTTCTCTCACTAACATCCTATCCAGGTACGCTGATACCCGGGTAGAAGGTAACTATGCGTCCACGTCCACATGCTCCCATCCGGATGATCGACCCGGTATCTATCGACGAGACCAAATTCGCCGATCAGATCGACCGAGCGATCTTTCTCCACCCGCCGGCGCCCCTCCCTCTATCCCATTTGGGGACAAGGATGGCATTCAGTCCCCGGCAGATTAGCCGTGTTGGATTCACCATGAAGAAACTCCAACAGCCGAAGAAGAACTCGCTCACCTTGAACGTTGGGCGCGTAAACCGCAATCAGCCGGAACGTCTTGCTTTTCACTGCAATATCGGCCACGATGAGCCGGCCCTCGGCACCGACATGGACAAGGTCGATCTCGCGTCCAGGGTACGCTTGACCAACAAAAACTCCTCTGGCATGCCGACTCCCGTATGCTGAATAGACGACAAAGTCGTTGGACAGCACACACAGGTCGACTTCGCAAACAAAGTGGGTCTCTTGGATCGCGGCGACATCCACGCCGAAGGACAGGAGGTCACGAAGCAGGCGAGCCGCCTTACCACGATCCTCAAGCCCCTCGCATTCAAGCTGGCTGTCTTGGTAGACATCTAGTAGATCTGAAAAGCTTAGCAAACACGAGCGCATACCGGGTAAAAATCATTGGAAAAGGACGACGGACTGTCCAAGGGAACCAGTTCCCTACATCGGACGTAACCGTCCGTCATGGACAATACCGCCAACGTCCGTTGGGTATATTGAATTTTACTACCCTATATAACGAGGGGTGGAGTAAAACTGGAGTCGACCTGCACAATTTTTCGCCATTTTGCGTGGTTCAGGAGTACCACTCCTCATCATGACGATGTTGGGATAAAGTTTTTCGGCAACCTCGTGATCCCACGCTTTTGGGTTGCCCCCTGTGGTCTGATGAGGTAATTGCAGGGCGTCGGGGGAAGTTGAACGGGTCTTCGGACAACTTGCCGTTGACCTCTTTGAGCTTAAGGGTGGCTTCAAAAGTGCGCCTTTGCGCTCCACTCCTTCGTCCTTTGAGTCTATTTTCATTAGGGCTTCGCCCCTCGGGAGAGTCTTTTTCTTTCTGGGCTGGGACGTTGTGGGAGAAGGGGTGGGGCGGGAGAGAGTTTTCCTTGGTGTAAGTGGGGTCAGCTTGAAGACCGGGGACTGGGAAAAGGAGAGATGTTTGCTGATTTTTGAGGGGGAAGATGGAGGCTGCTTGCCTTTTTAGCATAAAGTGTCACCCCGGCCTCTCCGGAGACCCGGGTAGCGAGACGGCTGCATGCGTCTTCCTGTCGCTGCTTCTGTCCTCCGCTGCATCTTGATGCTGTGTTGCTGCTGCTGTTCTTCCTCCTCTCTGTTTCTTTTCAGAAGTAGCTCTTGGTTGTGCCGCTGAGCCGACCTCCATCCGCTCCTCCGTCCTCGGGGGTTTTTGGGTTTCGCCAGGGCGTCCTGCTTGGTTGGCGAGGGTGTCGTCGCTAACCCTGGGAGGAGTTGCCGACTCCTTTTGCTTGGGAAGAGGGCACCAGGGAGAGACGCTGGCACTGCTGCTGCTTTGGCAGGTTGCTTTTCCGCCGACAGTTGGCTCTTGGGTTTGGTTCCTCTCTTGCAACCGTCTTCCATTCTCCTCCTTTTGCTCCGCCGAGCCGTTTTGGTTGTGCCGGTTTTTCCGGCTTTTCTGTAGTAGCGGCGGCAGCAGCGGTCGTCTGCGGAGGTTGGGTCTTGGGTGCCGGATTCTTAGTGGGGCACTCCCTGGCCACGTAGTTTAGAGTCTCCGCAGACCCAGCAAGAAGGGGCTTCTGCCCTCCACGACAGCAGCAGATCCTTCTCCCCCTGCACAGTTGATGATGTTGGGGATTTTGGCCAACACATGACGACCGTCGCCTGCAGGATGAAGTCGCCAGTCAAGAAGCCCTGCTTTGAGGTGAGGCGCCTTTACTTCCTCGGCCTGCCGTACTGAGTGAAAAAGGCCCCGACATGGTCTGGTGAGATGTCCATAGGCACTCCGTGCAGGGTGATCTTGGTTCTGCGCATGCCCATGTACTCAGTTTCCAATGGCAGGGTCTTAGTCTCTTGTAGGTAGTACCAACCAGTTTTCTGGCCTCGTCGCTGATGCTGAGCAGGACGTCCCACGTGGCATGGCTGTAGCCACCATCTTTCCGTTGATTTTGAGGGCTTTGATGGCCTCCTCTATGGTGTCCTGCTGACTCCGATGAGTTTGTGCTTTTCAGGTCCTTGGTCGAGAAGGATCCTGAGCTCGATCTCGCTCAGCGTTTCGGGTATCGGGAGGATTTCCGCTCCATTCACGTACTCTGCGTACTTGTCCTTGAAAAGTTCGTAGTGCAACCCTTCATGATACTTTCTGGATGGTCCCCTCTTTCCATGCCGCGTTGGTGGGTGCCGCTGCTGCTGGTTTTTCTGCTGCACAACTTCCGCCGACGTGGAAGGAACTGGAGATATGGGTACCCGCGACGGTGCCGATGATGGTCTTGGTAGTCCAGGTAATCGAGGTGCTTAAGGTGCTTCTTGTGCGGGGGTATTGGCGTGGCTGGCGGTAAGCGCCGGTCCCCTCCGTGCCTCCCGCCGACGCACTGGTGAGAGGGTGTTGTTATCCGGCCCATCGAGAGCCGCCTCCTAGCTGACCTTACCGGACAACTGCTTCCCGGTGTTTCGCGTTCGAAAAGACACTACTTTTAGCTGGCCGAACGTGACTCGGGCTGGAAAACATTGCCGAAACACAAAGCAATGGCAAATATCACTGTGAACAAATGCTACGCTTTGAGCTTCTTCAATACAGTGCTTCATCTGTTTAAATCCCGGGTGGGAAGTGGCTGGTTTTGTTTATTTGTAAAATACAAATTGTGGCTCAAGGCCGAAAGGTGGGAGAGAGGGGAAGAAAAACTCAGGTTGGTCTTCAGTACTCTATCTGCCTACCTAGCTAATCAGAATCACGACCCATACATGCGTTACATTGTTTCTCATTCACAACAAAATTTGTCCGTCTTCACTCTTCTTACTCATGCACAAAAGTCGCAAGAAATAACATACCGAGGACCTACAAAACGCCCCAAATGTGTATATAAAAATTTGTGAATATTTACACAATAGTTTACAAAAACGCTTTAAAAATTTTCATGAATGGAATGTTTATAGAGTAGGCAGGGTATGGAAGAAAACAAAAAGGTTCCCAAAACACTGAAACAATTCTTGATGATGCTTACAATTATGTTAGTAAGATGAACACACCCTCAAAAATAAAGAGGCCGCTGTATTCTGCCTTGAAGAGACAATCGAGAGCTCTCTTCCTAAAGGGGACTGGAAAGCCTGGGCAAAAAAATAAAGGTTGGACTGGAGAATATAAGGCTGGCTTCAGCCGAGAATCAAAAATGGGACAAAAAGCATAACAGTGGTTAATGGGAATCTCGGACTGGGATGCGCTAAAAGCAATGGAGCCGGGAACAGGCTGGAACAAACTTTGGCCACTCACGGTAACTAGGTACACAAAAAAAGACTTCTTGCCTAAACCATGGGAGGTGTTCCAGCGGAATCCACCCCGATGCGCCTAGCAGATCTAGAAGAGAAAATCAAGGCTAGCCCCGGTCACGAACCAGAGCTCGCTGCATTTTATCCACCTTTCTGAAGTCTGTCGGGTGCAGTCATTTCCGTTCAGTTCTAATCTTCATTTGAGCTGGTGCTCAAAATATGGATGAATCTGATCCGAAAGACGGCCTCCCGCAAGACTTCCTCCAGACGTCATCCAAATCACCATTCTAGCCGTGGCCAGTAGCGACGACACCATCGTTTTCACTCCAGAGTACGGGGGCGACACATTGTCCACAGCGTATGCGCGATCAATGAGCGCTCTCGCGGCGCGATGCAGGCAGTCAACTCGCCGGTATGCTCCCACAACGGGCGAACGCGCGAACAATGGAAGAAGGCGTGCGCAGACGTCTCCTTGATTCCAAGGTTGCAACGTTCACAATCTGGCAAATCCGCCAGGCCATTGCGAAACGCCTGTGGTGAGCGACGGAGCCATTCCCGTTAATCGCCAGGTGAGAGAGAACTCAGAGTTGCTGAGCCAATCCGCACCCGGCGCCCAAGACCAATGAGAGCGGTACTCCACTCTCGACATGCCGAGCTTACTGCACAGCTTATCCTTCACGGCACCCTCCACTAATCCCCGATAGAAGATTTTCCTAGGCTGTGAAAGGTCACTGGACCGTGGAATGGCCTGTAAGGCCGCCAGACATTCGAGCAGAAGATTTCGGTCGCACCCCAAGGCCTGACGGTCAGCCAAAGGGATCAGGGGGTGATGGTAAGGCAAGGGAACATGTCCCTCACTACCCCCCGCAAGCAACCGATCTTCCTCAACGCGCGCCTGAGAAATGCCAACCTCGAAGCGAGCACGTGGCTCCTCAAGTGTGGCATTCCCAGACCCCCTTGACACGGACGGAGGTAACAGGCTCCTTTGCTGACCATGTGTTTGCGTCCTCTCCACAGGCAGGAGAATAGCAAACGTGAGCGCCTCTCATGATCATCGCAAAGGGGAAGTACTGACAGTCGGTAAAGGATCATGGGAAAGAGGTATGTGTTACACACCTCCGCCAAGCCCTTCACGGAGAGACCCCGTCGACGCCAAATCTTGACCGACGCGCCGACCTTTGCCAGTACTTCTGATAGTTTTCTCCAGCTGTAAGTCCGGACCGAACCAAACTCCGGGGAACATGACCGGCCCGTCCGTCCAGCCGAAGGGCCCCGGAGGAAACACCCTTCAGGCACCTAACCGCAAGCCGGATGACTTGTCGCAGTTAATTCTGGCTATGCCTTCTCGTACCGTACCAGCGCCTGTTGTACCGCCTCTATGTCCCTGCGGGAGGACACAAGGTCGTTACGTCATCTGGCGTACGCGGAAACCCTGGCTCGAGCTCCACCAGGGACGGCAGTTCGTAGGACCGGACTGTGCGTCTCGTCCCTTAGCCGGCAGTAGCGGCTCCAACGCCAGGACGTAAAGGAGAAGCCACCTGCACCACAGCCTGGGGGGAGCGATACAGGAGGCTAATCCAGCGGCTGAAGTCGGGTTTGAATCGGCGGCCTGCAGGACAGCAGCCAGGTAGCCATGGTCAATCCTATCAAATGCTTTGGACTGATCCAAATTGATCAGCGCGGCCTCATCGTCGTCTTCTACACCCTCTACGATCGTGCGAATCAAGTGCAGGTTGCTCTGAATTGTTCTCCCCTTCACAGAACAAGTCTGATCCGGTTCCAACAGAGACTCGGCAACTAGCTGCAAGCGATTCGTCGGGATCTTGGCCAGAATCTTTAACTCTGTGTTTAGCAGAGTTATGGGCCTGTAATCGTCTAATTCCCTCCCAACCTTCTTGCCCTTTCTCAACAGCGTGATCACCCCCTGGTGATCCATTGAGGATGGACCCTGCCGAAACCAGTGGTTGAACACGACAGCCAAGATCGGGACAAAAAAGGTGCGACATCCTCAAGTACAATTCATAGGGCAAACCATCCAAACCTGGCGACTTGCCTCTGCCGACCTTCTTCAAGGCCACGTAGATTTCGTCCTCCGTAATCTCCCCTTCATTAATAGCCGCTTCAGCCGGCAAGCCGAGAAAGTCAGCCAAATAGCTGCGAAACTCCTCGTCGGAGACCGGGTTCCTTGGTAAAGCGGTGTTCGAAATGCTGCGGAAAGCCTCACCTGCCGTCGTCAGTGGACCCTTGAGAGATGTCCCTCTTCGGGTCGCGCACCTCTCGAATGTACGGTCGCCGGCACGGCGAATTTCTTCCTTGCGCAGACTAGCCGCCCATGTTCACAGCTTCGGAAGACATCTTGCTTAACCAGCCCTATTCCGCCTGACCATGTAGCGCTCGTTAGTCGGGCGCTGCAGGGCCTCCCTGGCTAGGCTATCTCTGAGGATCCCCACCAGCCTCCGCCCGGGCAAATTAGGCTCTAAGTGTCTTTGCCTTCGCAGCCTTATCTAGGTTGAGCCGTTGGCTGTATTGGGTGGCGAAAGACCTAATGCTATCCTTAAGGCTAGCCCACCACTTACTCCCAATGACTCGCCCAATTAACGCCCGCTGAACTACTCTAGTCAGCTGGTCACGAAGTCCCGCCTGTCCAGTAAGGACTGATTGAACTTCCAGTAACCAGCCATTCTAGGCCTAAATTCTAACGCCACCCGGGCACAAACGAGTTTGTGGCCGAGTAGCCTAGCCAGTGGAACGTTGGACATTCTAAGAAGTCTATGTCGGCTTCTCTCACTAACATCTATCGGTACGCTGATACCGGGTAGAAGGCCAACTATGCGTCCACGTCCACATGCTCCCATCCGGATGATCGACCCGGTATCTATCGACGAGACCAAATTCGCCGATCAGATCGACCAGGCCTACGATCACCACTCCACTACTAGCGCCCCTCCCTCTATCCCATTTGGGGTTAGGATGGCATTCCAGTCCCAACTAAGATTAGCCGTGTTGGATTCACCGCGAAGGCTCCAACAGCCGAAGAAAGACTCACTCACCTTGAACGTTGGGCGCGTAAGCCACATAATCAGCCGGAACGTCTTGCTTTTCACTGCAATATCGGCCACGATGGAAGCCGGCCCTCGGCACCACGACATGGACAAGGTCGATCCTCGCGTCCAGGGTACGCTTGACCAACGAAAACTCCTCTGGCATGCCGGCTCCCGTATGCTGAATAGACGACAAAGTCGTTGGACAGCACACGAGTCGACTTCACTAGGCTGGGAAGTGGGTCTCTTGGATCGCGGCGACATCCACGCCGAAGGACAGGAGGTCACGAAGCAGGCGAGCCGCCTTACCAGTCCCTCAAGCCCCTCGCATTCAAAGCTAGCGCTATCTTGTTAGACATCTAGTAGATCTGAAAAGAGGAAACACTTAAACACGAGCGCATACCGGGTAAAAATCATTGGAAAAGGACCCCGGCCGGACTGTCCAAGGGAACCAGTTCCTACATCGGACATGCTCCGTCCATGGACAATGCCGCCAACGTCCGTTGGGTATGTTACAGTTTACTACCTATAACGAGGGTGGAGTAAAACTGGGAGTCGACCTGCACAATTTTCGCCATTTTTGCGTAGTTCGGGAGTACCACTCTCATCATGACGATGTTGGGATCTTTAAAGTTTTTCGGCAGCCTCCACGTGATCCCACACCTTTTGGGTTGCCCCCTGTGGTCGTGCAGGGTAATTACCCCCGGGGCGTCAGGGGAGTTGAACGGGTCTTCGGACGACTTGCCGTTGACCTCTTTGAGCTTAAGGAGTGGCTTCAAAAGTGCACGCCTTTGTGCGCTCCACTCCCTAGCTTCGTCGCTTGAGTCTATTTTCATTAGGGCTTCGCCCTCGGGAGAGTCTTTTTCTTTCTGGGCTGGGACGTTGTAGGAGAAGGGGTGGGGAGTGGGGGAGAAGGTTTCCTTGGTGTAAGTGGGGTCAGCTTGAAGACCGGGGACTGGGAAAAGGAGAGATGTTTGCTGATTTTTTTTTGAGGGGGAAGATGGGAGGCTGCTTGCCTTTTTGGCATAAAAGTGTCTTTTGGCCTCTCCGGGGCGGGTAGCGAGACGGCTGCATGCGTCTTCCTGTCGCTGCTTCTGCTCCTCCGCTGCATCTTGATGCTGTGTTGCTGCTGCTGTTCTTCCTCCTCTCTGTTTCTTTTCAGGAAGAGGCTCTTGGTTGTGCCTGAGCCGACCTCCTTGCGCTCCTCCGTCGGGGTTTTTTGGTTTTCGCCTGCAGGGCGTCCTGTAGTTGGCGAGGGTGTGTGCCCTTCTTCTGGGAGGAGTTGCCGACTCCTTTGGCTTGGGAGAGGGCGCAGGAGGGGACGCTGGCACTGCTGCTGCTTTGGCGGGTTGCTTTTCCGCCGACGGTTGTGTGGGTTTGGTTCCTCTCTTGCCAACCGTCTTCCATTCTCCCTCCTTTTGCTCCGCCGGTGTTTTGGTTGTGCCGGTTTTCCGGCTTTCTGCTGTAGTAGCGGCGGCGGCGGCGGTCGTCTGCGGAGGTTGGGTCTTGGGTGCCGGATTCTTAGTGGGGCACTCCCTGGCCACGTGGTTGGAGTCTCCGCAGACCCAGCAGAAGGGCTTCCTGCCCTCCACGACGACGTAGATCCTTCTCCACCTGCAGTTGATGATGTTGGGGATTTTTGGCTGGCACTGAGCGACCGTCGCCTGCAGGATGAAGTCGCCAGTCAAAAGCCCTGCTTGAGGTGAGCGCCTTTGCTTCCTCGACCCTGCCGTACTGAGTGAAAAAGACCTTGGTCTGATGAGATGTCTGGGTACTCCGTGCAGGGTGATCTTGGTTCTGCGCGTGCCCTGTACTCGGTTTTCAGTAGCAGGGTCTTGGTCTGCATGGTGGTGCCGGCCAGTTTTCTGGCCTCGTCGGCCAGTGCTGAGCAGGACGTCCCACCGTGGCGTAGCTGCGCCAGCGCCCATCTTACCGTTGATTTTAGAGGGCTTTGATGGCCTCCTCTATGGCGTCCCTGCTGACTCCGATGGTTGGCGGCTTTTCAGGTCCTTGGTCAGCAGGGAGAGGATCCTGGGCTCGATCTCGCTCAGCGTTTCGGAATTATCGGAGGATTTCGCTCCATTCACGTACTCTGTACTTGTCCTTGAGGGATTCGTAGTACGCAGCGCCCTTGGTACTTTCACGGATGGTGCCCTCCTTCCATGTGCCATGTTGGTGGAGTACCGCTGCTGCTGGATTCTGCTGCACGACTTCCGCCGACGTGGAGAGATGGAGATACTGGTGCCGCCGGTAGTGCCGGTAGTCTCGGTAGTCCAGGTAATCCGGGTGCTTCAGGTGCTTCTGGTGCGGGGGAGGTGTTGGTGTAGCTGGCGGTAAGCGCCGGTCCCCTCCGTGCCTCCCCACCGACGCCATGGTGAAAGTGTTATCCAGCCCATCGGAGGCCATGCCTCCTACGTGGCCTTACACCGGACAACTGCTTCCCGGTGTTTCGCGTTCGAAGAACACTACTTTTACGCTGGCCCGAGCAATAAACTCGGGCTGGAAAACAGTTGCCCAAGACACAAAGCAATGGCAAATATCACTGCCAGACAAATGCCACGCTTTGAAGCTTCTTATTACAGAACAACACAATACAACACAAAATCATGGGTGGAAGTGGCTGGTTTTATTTATTTGTAAATAAAATTGTGGCTCAAGGCCGAAAGGTGGGAGGGGGAAAGAAAAACTCGGGTTGGTCTTCAGTACTCTATCTATACCTAGCCTAATCAGAATCACGACCCATACATGCGTTACAATGGTTCTCATTCACCATAAGAATTTGTCCATCACCACTCTTACTTATCATGCACCAAAAAAAAAGT
>JBBBDQ010027673.1:0-13250 GCA_037127315.1 Ascarosepion bandense | reverse complement strand
GAAGGATGAAATCACCAAAAAACAATGAGAAATGAAGAAATGATCTTTTACTAAGACAATGCACTGAAAACAGTCCAAAGGTAAAGACACAAACAACAGCAGAGAAGGTTTTGGAATATGTAAAGGTATTTCATTTATTGATTACCTTTTTTGTCTTTATGAAGAAGAACCATCATTAAAGAATATTATATAGCATTATTGGTGCGTTTGAAGGAAAATCACCAAAAAACAGCCAGAAATGAAGAAACAAGTCACCACTAAGACAATGCACTGTGAAAACAGTCCAAAGAGACCAAAGACACAAACAACAGCAGAGAAGGTTTTGGAATACGTAAGGTATTTCATTTATTGATTACCTTTTTTTGTCTTTATGAAGAAGAACCATCATTAAAGAATATTATATAGCATTATTGGTGCATTTGAAGGAAAATGCAAAAACAGCTGAGAAATGAAAATGATCTTTTACTAAGACAATGCACTGTGAAAACAGTCCAAAGAGACCAAAGACACAAACAACGGCAGAAGAAGGTTTTGGAATACGTAAGGTATTTCATTTATTGATTACCTTTTTTTGTCTTTATGAAGAAGAACCATCATTAAAAATGTATATAGCATTATTGGTGCATTTGAAGGAAGAAATCACCAAAAAACAGCCAGAAATGAAGAAATGATCTTTTACTAAGACGAAACAGTCCAAAGGGACCAAAGACACAAACAACAGCAGAGAAGGTTTTGGAATACGTAAGGTATTTCATTTATTGATTACCTTTTTTTGTCTTTATGAAGAAGAACCATTAAAAGAATGTTATATAGCATTATTGGTGCATTTGAAGGAAGAAATCACCAAAAAACAGCCAGAAATGAAGAAATGATCTTTTACTAAGACAATGCACTGTGAAAACAGTCCAAAGGGACCAAAGACACAAACAACAGCAGAGAAGGTTTTGGAATACGTAAGGTATTTCATTTATTGATTACCTTTTTTTGTCTTTATGAAGAAGAACCATCATTAAAGAATATTATATAGCATTATTGGTGCATTTGAAGGAAGAAATCTTTTAAAACGGCCAGAAATGAAGAAATGATCTTTTACTGAACCAATGCACTGTGAAAACAGTCCAAAGGGACCAAAGACACAAACAACAGCAGAGAAGGTTTTGGAATACGTAAAATTAATTTCATTTATTGATTACCTTTTTTTGTCTTTATGAAGAAGAACCATCATTAAAGAATATTATATAGCATTATTGGTGCATTTGAAGGAAGAAATCACAAAAAACAGCCAAGAAATGAAGAAATGATCTTTTACTAAGACAATGCACTGTGAAAACAGTCCAAAGGGACAAAGCCCCACAAACAACAGCAGAGAAGGTTTTGGAATACGTAAGGTATTTCATTTATTAATTACCTTTTTTTGTCTTTATGAAGAAGAACCATCATTAAAGAATATTATATAGCATTATTGGTGCATTTGAAGGAAGAAATCACCAAAAAACAGCCAGAAATGAAGAAATGATCTTTTACTAAGACAATGCACTGTGAAAACAGTCCAAAGGGACCAAAGACACAAACAACAACAGAGAAGGTTTTGGAATACGGCAAGGTATTTCATTTATTAATTATTTTTTGTCTTTATAGAAGAAGAACCATCATTAAAGAATATTATATAGCATTATTGGTGCATTTGAAGGAGAAATCACCAAAAAACGGCCAAGAAATGAAGAAATGATCTTTTACTAAGACAATGCACTGTGAAAACAGTCCAGGGACCAAAGACACAAACAACAGCAGAGAAGGTTTTGGAATACATCAGGTATTTCATTTATTGATTACCTTTTTTGTCTTTGTAGAAGAAAGAACCATCATTAAAGAATATTATATAGCATTATTGGTGCATTTGAAGGAAGAAATCACCAAAAAGCAATGAGAAATGGAAAATGATCTTTTACTAAGACAATGCACTGTGAAAACAGTCCAAAGGGACAAGGCTTCAAACAACAGCAGAGAAGGTTTTGGAATACGTGAGTATTTCATTTATTAATTACCTTTTTTTGTCTTTATGAAGAAGAACCATCATTAAAGAATATTATATAGCATTATTGGTGCATTTGAAGAAAATCACCAAAAAACATTAGAAATGAAGAAATGATCTTTTACTAAGACAATGCACTGTGAAAACAGTCCAAAGGGACCAAAGACACAAACAACAGCAGAGAAGGTTTTGGAATACGTAAGGTATTTCATTTTGGTAATTAACTTTTTTTGTCTTGAAGAACCATCATTAAAGAAGATATTCTAGCATTATTGGTGCATTTGAAGGAAAAATCACAAAAAACAGCCAGAAATGAAAATGATCTTTTACTAAGACAATGCACTGTAGAAAACAGTCCAAAGGGACCAAAGACACAAACAACAGCAGAGAAGGTTTAGATACGTAAGTGTTGTTTATTGATTACCTTTTTTGTCTTTATGAAGAAGAACCATCATTAAAGAATATTATATAGCATTATTGGTGCATTTGAAGGAAGAAATCACCAAAAAACAGCCAGAAATGAAGAAATGATCTTTTACTAAGACAATGCACTGTGAAAACAGTCCAAAGGGACCAAAAGACACAAACAACAGCAGAGAAGGTTTTGGAATACGTAAGGTATTTCATTTATTGATTACCTTTTTTGTCTTTATGAAGAAGAACAATCATTAAAGAATATTATATAGCATTATTGGTGCATTTGAAGGAAGAAATCACCAAAAAACAGCCAGAAATGAAAAATGATCTTTTACTAAGACAGCTCACACTGTGAAAACAGTCCAAAGGGACCAAAGACACAAACAACAGCAGAGAAGGTTTTGGAATACGTAAGGTATTTCATTTATTGATTACCTTTTTGTCTTTATGAAGAAGAACCATCAATTAAGAATATTATATAGCATTATTGGTGCATTTGAAGAGAGAAATCACCAAAAAACATTTAGAAATGAAGAAATGATCTTTTACTAAGACAATGCACTGTAGAAAACAGTCCAAAGGGACCAGACACAAACAACAGCAGAGAAGGTTTTGGAATACGTAAGGTATTTCATTTATTGATTACACTTTTGTCTTTATGAAGAAGAACCATCATTAAAGAATATTATATGGCATTATTGGTGCATTTGAAGGAAGAAATCACCAAAAAACAGCCAGAAATGAAGAAATGATCTTTTACTAAGACAATGCACTGTGAAAACAGTCCAAAGGAACCAAAGACACAAACAACAGCAGCAGAGAAGGTTTTGGAATACGTAAGGTATTTCATTTATTGATTACCTTTTTTGTCTTTATGAAGAACCATCATTAAAGAATATTATATAGCATTATTGGTGCATTTGAAGGAAGAAATCAGCAAAAACAGCCAGAAATGAAGAAATGATCTTTTACCTAAGACAATGCACTGTGAAAACAGTCAAAGGGATAAAGACACAAACAACAGCAGAGAAGGTTTTGGAATACGTAAGGTATTTCATTTATTGATTACCTTTTTTTGTCTTTATGAAGAAGAACCATCATTAAAGAATATTATATAGCATTATTGGTGCATTTGAAGGAAGAAATCACAAGCAATGAGAAATGAAGAAATGATCTTTTACTAAGGAACCAAATGCACTGTGAAAACAGTCCAAAGGGACCAAAGACACAAACAACGACGGAGAAGGTTTTGGAATACGTAAGGTATTTCATTTATTGATTACCTTTTTTGTCTTTATGAAGAAGAAGAACCATCATTAAGTATTATAGCATTATTGGTGCATTTGAAGGAAGAAATCACCAAAAAACAGCCAGAAATGAAGAAATGATCTTTTACTAAGACAATGCACTGTGAAAACAGTCCAAAGGGACCAAAGACACAAACAACAACAGAGAAGGTTTTGGAATACGTAAGGTATTTCATTTATTGATGCCTTTTTGTCTTTATGAAGAAGAACCATCATTAAAAGAATATTATATAGCATTATTGGTGCATTTGAAGGAAGAAATCACCAAAAAACAGCCAGAAATGAAGAAATGATCTTTTACTAAGACAATGCACTGTGAAAACAGTCCAAAGGGACCAAAGACACAAACAACAGCAGAGAAGGTTTTGGAATACGTAAGGTATTTCATTTATTGATTACCTTTTTTGTCTTTATGAAGAAGAACCATCATTAAAGAATATTATAGCATTATTGGTGCATTTGAAGGAAGAAATCACTCAAAAAACAGCCAGAAATGAAGAAATGATCTTTTACTAAGACAATGCACTGTGAAAACAGTCCAAAGGGACCAAAGACACAAACAACAGCAGAGAAGGTTTTGGAATATGGGGCAGGTATTTCATTTATTGATTACCTTTTTTTGTCTTTATGAAGAAGAACCATCATTAAAGAATATTATATAGCATTATTGGTGCATTTGAAGGAAGAAATCACCAAAACAGCCAGAAATGAAGAAATGATCTTTTACTAAGACAATGCACTGTGAAAACAGTCCAAAGGGACCAAAGACAAACAACAGCAGAGAAGGTTTTGGAATATGTAAAGGGGTATTTCATTTATTAATTACCTTTTTTTGTCTTTATGAAGAAGAACCATCATTAAAGAATATTATATAGCATTATTGGTGCATTTGAAGGAAGAAATCACCAAAAAACAGCCAGAAATGAAGAAAATGATCTTTTATTAAGACAATGCACTGTGAAAACAGTCCAAAGAGACCAAAGACACAAACAACAGCAGAGAAGGTTTTGGAATATGTAAGGTATTTCATTTATTGATTACCTTTTTTTGTCTTTATGAAGAAGAACCATCATTAAAGAATATTATATAGCATTATTGGTGCATTTGAAGGAAGAAATCACCAAAAAACAGCCAGAAATGAAGAAATGATCTTTACTAAGACAATGCACTGTGAAAACAGTCCAAAGGGACCAAAGACACAAACAACAGCAGAGAAGGTTTTGGAATATGTGTAAGGTATTTCATTTATTGATTACCTTTTTTTGTCTTTATGAAGAAGAACCATCATTAAAGAATATTATATAGCATTATTGGTGCATTTGAAGGAAGAAATCACCAAAAAACAGCCAGAAATGAAGAAATGATCTTTTACTAAGACACTGCACTGTGAAAACAGTCCAAAGGGACCAAAGACACAAACAACAGCAGAGAAGGTTTTGGAATACGTAAGGTATTTCATTTATTGATTACCTTTTTTTGTCTTTAAGAAGAAGAACCATCATTAAAGAATATTATATAGCATTATTGGTGCATTTGAAGGAAGAAATCACCAAAAAACAGCCAGAAATGAAGAAATGATTCTTTACTAAGACAATGCACTGTGAAAACAGTCCAAAGGGACCAAAGACACAAACAACAGCAGAGAAGGTTTTGGAATATGTAAGGTATTTCATTTATTGATTACCTTTTTTGTCTTTATGAAGAAGAACCATCATTAAAGAATATTATATAGCAGTATTGGTGCATTTGAAGGAAGAAATCACCAAAAACAGCCAGAAATGAAGAAATGATCTTTACTAAGACAATGCACTGTGAAAACAGTCCAAAGGGACCAAAGACACAAACAACAGCAGAGAAGGTTTTGGAATATGTAAGGTATTTCATTTATTGATTACCTTTTTTTGTCTTTATGAAGAAGAACCATCATTAAAGAATATTATATAGCATTATTGGTGCATTTGAAGGAAGAAATCACCAAAAACAGCCAGAAATGAAGAAATGATCTTTTACTAAGACAATGCACTGTGAAAACAGTCCAAAGGGACCAAAGACACAAAACAACAGCAGAGAAGGTTTTGGAATATGTAAGGTATTTCTATTTATTGATTACCTTTTTTTGTCTTTATGAAGAAGAACCATCATTAAAGAATATTATATAGCATTATTGGTGCATTTGAAGGAAGAAATCACCAAAAAACAGCCAGAAATGAAGAAATGATCTTTTACTAAGACAATGCACTGTGAAAACAGTCCAAAGGGACCAAAGACACAAACAACAGCAGAGAAGGTTTTGGAATATGTAGTATTTCATTTATTAATTACCTTTTTTTGTCTTTATGAAGAAGAACCATCATTAAAGAATATTATATAGCATTATTGGTGCATTTGAAGGAAGAAATCACCAAAAAACAGCCAGAAAATGAAGAAATGATCTTTACTAAGACAATGCACTGTGAAAACAGTCCAAAGAGACCAAAGACACAAACAACAGCAGAGAAGGTTTTGGAATATGTAAGGTATTTCATTTATTGATTACCTTTTTTTGTCTTTATGAAGAAGAACCATCATTAAAGAATATTATATAGCATTATTGGTGCATTTGAAGGAAGAAATCACCAAAAACAGCCAGAAATGAAGAAATGATTCTTTACTAAGACAATGCACTGTGAAAACAGTCCAAAGAGACCAAAGACACAAACAACAGCAGAGAAGGTTTTGGAATATGTAAGGTATTTCCATTTATTGATTACCTTTTTTTGTCTTTATGAAGAAGAACCATCATTAAAGAATATTATATAGCATTATTGGTGCATTTGAAGGAAGAAATCACCAAAAAACAGCCAGAAATGAAGAAATGATCTTTACCATGACAATGCACTGTGAAAACAGTCCAAAGGGACCAAAGACACAAACAACAGCAGAAGGTTTTGGAATATGTAAGTATTTCATTTATTGATTACTCTTTTTTTGTCTTTATGAAGAAGAACCATCATTAAAGAATATTATATAGCGTTATTGGTGCATTTGAAGGAAGAAATCACCAAAAAACAGCCAGAAATGAAGAAATGATCTTTTACTAAGACAATGCACTGTGAAAACAGTCCAAAGGGACCAAAGACACAAACAACAGCAGAGAAGGTTTTGGAATATGTAAGGTATTTCATTTATTAATTACCTTTTTTTTGTCTTTATGAAGAAGAACCATCATTAAAGAATATTATATAGCATTATTGGTGCATTTGAAGGAAGAAATCACCAAAAACAGCCAGAAATGAAGAAAATGATCTTTTACTAAGACAATGCACTGTGAAAACAGTCCAAAGAGACCAAAGACACAAACAACAGCAGAGAAGGTTTTGGAATATGTAAGGTATTTCATTTATTGATTACCTTTTTTTGTCTTTATGAAGAAGAACCATCATTAAAGAATATTATATAGCATTATTGGTGCATTTGAAGGAAGAAATCACCAAAAAACAGCCAGAAATGAAGAAATGATCTTTACTAAGACAATGCACTGTGAAAACAGTCCAAAGGGACCAAAGACACAAACAACAGCAGAGAAGGTTTTGGAATATGTAAGGTATTTCATTTATTGATTACCTTTTTTTGTCTTTATGAAGAAGAACCATCATTAAAGAATATTATATAGCATTATTGGTGCATTTGAAGGAAGAAATCACCAAAAAACAGCCAGAAATGAAGAAATGATCTTTTTACTAAGACAATGCACTGTGAAAAAACAGTCCAAAGGGACCAAAGACAATAAACAACAGCAGAGAAGGTTTTTAAATACGTAAGGTATTTCATTTATTGATTACCTTTTTTGTCTTTATGAAGAAGAACCATCATTAAAGAATATTATATAGCATTATTGGTGCATTTGAAGGAAGAAATCACCAAAACAGCCAGAAATGAAGAAATGATCTTTTACTAAGACAATGCACTGTGAAAACAGTCCAAAGGGACCAAAGACACAAACAACAGCAGAGAAGGTTTTGGAATATGTAAGGTATTTCATTTATTGATTACCTTTTTGTCTTTATGAAGAAGAACCATCATTAAAGAATATTATATAGCATTATTGGTGCATTTGAAGGAAGAAATCACCAAAAAACAGCCAGAAATGAAGAAATGATCTTTTACTAAGACAATGCACTGTGAAAACAGTCCAAAGGGACCAAAGACACAAACAACAGCAGAGAAGGTTTTGGAATATGTAAGGTATTTCATTTATTGATTACCTTTTTTTGTCTTTATGAAGAAGAACCATCATTAAAGAATATTATATAGCATTATTGGTGCATTTGAAGGAAGAAATCACCAAAAACAGCCAGAAATGAAGAAATGATCTTTTACTAAGACAATGCACTGTGAAAAACAGTCCAAAGAGACCAAAGACACAAACAACAGCAGAGAAGGTTTTGGAATATGTAAGGTATTTCATTTATTGATTACCTTTTTTTGTCTTTATGAAGAAGAACCATCATTAAAGAATATTATATAGCATTATTGGTGCATTTGAAGGAAGAAATCACCAAAAAACAGCCAGAAATGAAGAAATGATCTTTTACTAAGACAATGCACTGTGAAAACAGTCCAAAGGGACCAAAGACACAAACAACAGCAGAGAAGGTTTTGGAATATGTAAGGTATTTCATTTATTGATTACCTTTTTTTGTCTTTATGAAGAAGAACCATCATTAAAGAATATTATATAGCATTATTGGTGCATTTTAATGGGAAGAAATCACCAAAAAAACAGCCAGAAATGAAGAAATGATCTTTACTAAGACAATGCACTGTGAAAACAGTCCAAAGGACCAAAGACACAAACAACAGCAGAGAAGGTTTTGGAATATGTAAGGCATTTCATTTATTGATTACCTTTTTTTGTCTTTATGAAGAAGAACCATCATTAAAGAATATTATATAGCATTATTGGTGCATTTGAAGGAAGAAATCACCAAAAAACAGCCAGAAATGAAGAAATGATCTTTTACTAAGACAATGCACTGTGAAAACAGTCCAAAGGGACCAAAGACACAAACAACAGCAGAGAAGGTTTTGGAATATGTAAGGTATTTCATTTATTGATTACCTTTTTTTGTCTTTATGAAGAAGAACCATCATTAAAGAATATTATATAGCATTATTGGTGCATTTGAAGGAAGAAATCACCAAAAAACAGCCAGAAATGAAGAAATGATCTTTTACTAAGACAATGCACTGTGAAAACAGTCCAAAGGGACCAAAGACACAAACAACAGCAGAGAAGGTTTTGGAATATGTAAGGTATTTCATTTATTGATTACCTTTTTTTTGTCTTTATGAAGAAGAACCATCATTAAAGAATATTATATAGCATTATTGGTGCATTTGAAGGAAGAAATCACCAAAAAACAGCCAGAAATGAAGAAATGATCTTTTACTAAGACAATGCACTGTGAAAACAGTCCAAAGGGACCAAAGACACAAACAACAGCAGAGAAGGTTTTGGAATATGTAAGGTATTTCATTTATTGATTACCTTTTTTTGTCTTTATGAAGAAGAACCATCATTAAAGAATATTATATAGCATTATTGGTGCATTTGAAGGAAGAAATCACCAAAAAACAGCCAGAAATGAAGAAATGATCTTTACCAAGACAATGCACTGTGAAAACAGTCCAAAGGGACCAAAGACACAAACAACAGCAGAGAAGGTTTTGAACATGTAAGGTATTTCATTTATTGATTACCTTTTTTTGTCTTTATGAAGAAGAACCATCATTAAAAGAATATTATATAGCATTATTGGTGCATTTGAAGGAAGAAATCACCAAAAAACAGCCAGAAATGAAGAAATGACTTTTACTAAGACAATGCACTGTGAAAACAGTCCAAAGGGACCAAAGACACAAACAACAGCAGAGAAGGTTTTGGAATATGTAAGGTATTTCATTTATTGATTACCTTTTTTTTTGTCTTTATGAAGAAGAACCATCATTAAAGAATATTATATAGCATTATTGGTGCATTTGATGAAGAAATCACCAAAAACAGCCAGAAATGAAGAAATGATCTTTTACTAAGACAATGCACTGTGAAAACAAAGTCCAAAGGGACCAAAGACACAAACAACAGCAGAGAAGGTTTTGGAATATGTAAGGTATTTCATTTATTGATTACCTTTTTTTGTCTTTATGAAGAAGAACCATCATTAAAGAATATTATATAGCATTATTGGTGCATTTGAAGGAAGAAATCACCAAAAAACAGCCAGAAATGAAGAAATGATCTTTTACTAAGACAATGCACTGTGAAAACAGTCCAAAGAGACCAAAGACACAAACAACAGCAGAGAAGGTTTTGGAATATGTAAGGTATTTCATTTATTGATTACCTTTTTTTGTCTTTATGAAGAAGAACCATCATTAAAGAATATTATATAGCATTATTGGCATTTGAAGGAAGAAATCACCAAAACAGCCAGAAATGAAGAAATGATCTTTACTAAGACAATGCACTGTGAAAACAGTCCAAAGGGACCAAAGACACAAACAACAGCAGAGAAGGTTTTGGAATATGTAAGGTATTTCATTTATTGATTACCTTTTTTGTCTTTATGAAGAAGAACCATCATTAAAGAATATTATATAGCATTATTGGTGCATTTGAAGGAAGAAATCACCAAAAAACAGCCAGAAATGAAGAAATGGATCTTTACTAAGACAATGCACTGTGAAAACAGTCCAAAGAGACCAAAGACACAAACAACAGCAGAGAAGGTTTTGGAATATGTAAGGTATTTCATTTATTGATTACCTTTTTTGTCTTTTTATGAAGAAGAACCATCATTAAAGAATATTATATAGCATTATTGGTGCATTTGAAGGAAGAAATCACCAAAAACAGCCAGAAATGAAGAAATGATCTTTTACTAAGACAATGCATCAGGAAACAGTCCAAAGGGACCAAAGACACAAACAACAGCAGAGAAGGTTTTGGAATATGTAATGTATTTCATTTATTGATTACCTTTTTTTGTCTTTATGAAGAAGAACCATCATTAAAGAATATTATATAGCATTATTGGTGCATTTGAAGGAAGAAATCACCAAAAAAACAGCCAGAAATGAAGAAATGATCTTTTACTAAGACAATGCACTGTGAAAACAGTCCAAAGGACCAAAGACACAAACAACAGCAGAGAAGGTTTTGGAATATGTAAGGCATTTCATTTATTGATTACCTTTTTTTTTGTCTTTATGAAGAAGAACCATCATTAAAGAATATTATATAGCATTATTGGTGCATTTGAAGGAAGAAATCACCAAAAAACAGCCAGAAATGAAGAAATGATCTTTTACTAAGACAATGCACTGTGAAAACAGTCCAAAGGGACCAAAGACACAAACAACAGCAGAGAAGGTTTTGGAATATGTAAGGTATTTCATTTATTGATTACCTTTTTTTGTCTTTATGAAGAAGAACCATCATTAAAGAATATTATATAGCATTATTGGTGCATTTGAAGGAAGAAATCACCAAAAAAACAGCCAGAAATGAAGAAATGATCTTTTACTAAGACAATGCACACTGTGAAAACAGTCCAAAGAGACCAAAGACACAAACAACAGCAGAGAAGGTTTTGGAATATGTAAGGTATTTCATTTATTGATTACTCTTTTTTTGTCTTTATGAAGAAGAACCATCATTAAAGAATATTATATAGCATTATTGGTGCATTTGAAGGAAGAAATCACCAAAAACAGCCAGAAATGAAGAAATGATCTTTACTAAGACAATGCATCAGAAACAGTCCAAAGGGACCAAAGACACAAACAACAGCAGAGAAGGTTTTGGAATATGTAAGGTATTTCATTTATTGATTACCTTTTTTTGTCTTTATGAAGAAGAACCATCATTAAAGAATATTATATAGCATTATTGGTGCATTTGAAGGAAGAAATCACCAAAAAACAGCCAGAAATGAAGAAATATCTTTACTAAGACAATGCACTGTGAAAACAGTCCAAAGAGACCAAAGACACAAACAACAGCAGAGAAGGTTTTGGAATATGTAAGGTATTTCATTTATTGATTACCTTTTTTTGTCTTTATGAAGAAGAACCATCATTAAAGAATATTATATAGCATTATTGGTGCATTTGAAGGAAGAAAATCACCAAAAAACAGCCAGAAATGAAGAAATGATCTTTTACTAAGACAATGCACTGTGAAAACAGTCCAAAGGACCAAAGACACAAACAACAGCAGAGAAGGTTTTGGAATATGTAAGGTATTTCATTTATTGATTACCTTTTGTCTTTATGAAGAAGAACCATCATTAAAGAATATTATATAGCATTATTGGTGCATTTGAAGGAAGAAATCACCAAAAAACAGCCAGAAATGAAGAAATGATCTTTTACTAAGACAATGCACTGTGAAAACAGTCCAAAGAGACCAAAGACACAAACAACAGCAGAGAAGGTTTTGGAATATGTAAAGGTATCATTTATTGATTACCTTTTTTTTGTCTTTATGAAGAAGAACCATCATTAAAGAATATTATATAGCATTATTGGTGCATTTGAAGGAAGAAATCAACAAAACAGCCAGAAATGAAGAAATGATCTTTTACTAAGACAATGCACTGTGAAAACAGTCCAAAGGGACCAAAGACACAAACAACAGCAGGAGAAGGTTTTGGAATATGTAAGGTATTTCATTTATTGATTACCTTTTTTTGTCTTTATGAAGAAGAACCATCATTAAAGAATATTATATAGCATTGTTGGTGCATTTGAAGGAAGAAATCACCAAAAAACAGCCAGAAATGAAGAAATGATCTTTACTAAGACAATGCACTGTGAAAACAGTCCAAAGAGACCAAAGACACAAACAACAGCAGAGAAGGTTTTGGAATATGTAAGGTATTTCATTTATTGATTACCTTTTTGTCTTTTTATGAAGAAGAACCATCATTAAAGAATATTATATAGCATTATTGGTGCATTTGAAGGAAGAAATCACCAAAAAACAGCCAGAAATGAAGAAATGATCTTTTACTAAGACAATGCACTGTGAAAACAGTCCAAAGAGACCAAAGACACAAACAACAGCAGAGAAGGTTTTGGAATATGTAAGGTAGATTACCAGTTGATTACCTTTTTTTGTCTTTATGAAGAAGAACCATCATTAAAGAATATTATATAGCATTATTGGTGCATTTGAAGGAAGAAATCACCAAAAAACAGCCAGAAATGAAGAAATGATCTTTACTAAGACAATGCATCAGGAAACAGTCCAAAGAGACCAAAGACACAAACAACAGCAGAGAAGGTTTTGGAATATGTAAGGTATTTCATTTATTGATTACTCTTTTTTGTCTTTATGAAGAAGAACCATCATTAAAGAATATTATATAGCATTATTGGTGCATTTGAAGGAAGAAATCACCAAAAAACAGCCAGAAATGAAGAAATGATCTTTTACTAAGACAATA
>JBBBDQ010027668.1:0-13830 GCA_037127315.1 Ascarosepion bandense | reverse complement strand
GGCAAAGATTATGGCAGCACATCACCCCTTACATATGGCTACCTACCTGCCCAGACTGAAACCCCCTTGATTATTATGTGGGGCAGAGTTGAGTGAGAGACCAACAAAACTCCTTGTAATATCAAAGATGAACTGAAGGCAAAGATTATGGCAGCACATCACCCCTTACATATGGCTACCTACCTGCCCAGACTGAAACCCCCTTGATTATTATGTGTGGGGCAGAGTTGAGTGAGAGACCAAACAAAACTCCTTTGTAATATCAAAGATGAACTGAAGGCAAAGATTATGGCAGCACATCACCCCTTACATATGGCTACCTACCTGCCCAGACTGAAACCCCCCTTGATTATTATGTGGGGCAGAGTTGAGTGAGAGACCAACAAAACTCCTTGTAATATCAAAGATGAACTGAAGGCAAAGATTATGGCAGCACATCACCCTTACATATGGCTACCTACCTGCCCAGACTGAAACCCCCCTTGATTATTATGTGTGGGGCAGAGTTGAGTGAGAGACCAACAAAACTCCTTGTAATATCAAAGATGAACTGAAGGCAAAGATTATGGCAGCACATCACCCCTTACATATGGCTACCTACCTGCCCAGACTGAAACCCCCTTGATTATTATGTGGGGCAGAGTTGAGTGAGAGACCAACAAAACTCCTTGTAATATCAAAGATGAACTGAAGGCAAAGATTATGGCAGCACATCACCCCTTACATATGGCTACCTACCTGCCCAGACTGAAACCCCTTGATTATTATGTGTGGGGCAGAGTTGAGTGAGAGACCAACAAAACTCCTTGTAATATCAAAGATGAACTGGAAGGCAAAGATTATGGCAGCACATCACCCTTACATATGGCTAACACCTGCCCAGACTGAAACCCCCTTGATTATTATGTGGGGCAGAGTTGAGTGAGAGACCAACAAAACTCCTTGTAATATCAAAGATGAACTGAAGGCAAAGATTATGGCAGCACATCACCCCTTACATATGGCTACCTACCTGCCCAGACTGAAAACCCCTTGATTATTATGTGGGGCAGAGTTGAGTGAGAGACCAACAAACTCCTTGTAATATCAAAGATGAACTGAAGGCAAGATTATGGCAGCACATCACCCCTTACATATGGCTACCTACCTGCCCAGACTGAACTCCCTTGATTATTATGTGGGGCAGAGTTGAGTGAGAGACCAACAAAACTCCTTGTAATATCAAAGATGAACTGAAGGCAGATTATGGCAGCACATCACCCCTTACATATGGCTACCTACCTGCCCAGACTGAAACCCCTTGATTATTATGGGGTGGGGCAGAGTTGAGTGAGAGACCAACAAAACTCCTTGTAATATCAAAGATGAACTGAAGGCAAAGATTATGGCAGCACATCACCCCTTACATATGGCTACCTACCTGTCCAGACTGAAAGCTCCCTTGATTATTATGTGTGGGGCAGAGTTGAGTGAGAGACCAACAAAACTCCTTGTAATATCAAAGATGAACTGAAGGCAAAGATTATGGCAGCACATCACCCCTTACATATGGCTACCTACCTGTCCAGACTGAAACCCCCCTTGATTATTATGTGGGGACAGTGAGAGACCAACAAAACTCCTTGTAATATCAAAGATGAACTGAAGGCAAAGATTATGGCAGCACATCACCCCTTACATATGGCTACCTACCTGCCCAGACTGAAACCCCTTGATTATTATGTGGGGCAGAGCTGAGTGAGAGACCAACAAAACTCCCTGTAATATCAAAGATGAACTGAAGGCAAAGATTATGGCAGCACATCACCCCTTACATATGGCTACCTACCTGTCCAGACTGAAACCCCCTTTGATTATTATGTGTGGGGCAGAGTTGAGTGAGAGACCAACAAAAACTCCTTGTAATATCAAAGATGAACTGAAGGCAAAGATTATGGCAGCACATCAGCCCTCTACATATGGCTACCTACCTGTCCAGACTGAAACCCCTTGATTATTATGTGGGGCAGAGTTGAGTGAGAGACCAACAAAACTCCCCTTGTAATATCAAAGACAGAACTGAAGGCAAAGATTATGGCAGCACATCACCCCTTACATATGGCTACCTACCTGTCCAGACTGAAACCCCATTGATTATTATGTGGGGCAGAGTTGAGTGAGAGACCAACAAAACTCCTTGTAATATCAAAGATGAACTGAAGGCAAAGATTATGGCAGCACATCACCCCTTACATATGGCTACCTACCTGTCCAGACTGAAACCCCATTGATTATTATGTGTGGGGCAGAGTTGAGTGAGAGACCAACAAAACCTTGTAATATCAAAGATGAACTGAAGGCAAAGATTATGGCAGCACATCACCCCTTACATATGGCTACCTACCTGTCCAGACTGAAACCCCTTGATATTATGTGTGGGGCAGAGTTGAGTGAGAGACCAACAAAACTCCTTGTAATATCAAAGATGAACTGAAGGCAAGATTATGGCAGCACATCACCCCTTACATATGGCTACCTACCTGTCCAGACTGAAACCCCATTGATTATTATGTGGGGCAGAGTTGAGTGAGACCAACAAAACTCCTGTAATATCAAAGATGAACTGAAGGCAAAGATTATGGCAGCACATCACCCTTTACATATGGCTACCTACCTGTCCAGACTGAAACCCCTTGATTACACAAACTCCTTGTAATATCAAAGATGAACTGAAGGCAAAGATTATGGCAGCACATCACCCTTTACATATGGCTACCTACCTGTCCAGACTGAAACCCCATTGATTATTATGTGGGAAGAGTTGAGTGAGAGACCAACAAAACTCCTTGTAATATCAAAGATGAACTGAAGGCAAAGATTATGGCAGCACATCACCCCCTTACATATGGCTACCTACCTGTCCAGACTGAAACCCCATTGATTATTATGTGTGGGGCAGAGTTGAGTGAGAGACCAACAAAACTCCTTGTAATATCAAAGATGAACTGAAGGCAACATTATGGCAGTACATCACCCCTTACATATGGCTACCTACCTGCCCAGATTGAAACCCCATTGATTATTATGTGGGGCAGAGCTGAGTGAGAGACCAACAAACTCCTTGTAATATCAAAGATGAACTGAAGGCAAAGATTATGGCAGCACATCACCCCTTACATATGGCTACCTACCTGTCCAGACTGAAACCCCATTGATTATTATGTGGGGCAGAGCTGGAGTGAGAGACCAACAAAACTCCTTGTAATAAAAGATGAACTGAAGGCAAAGATTATACACATCACCCCTTAAGGATATGGCCACTCTACTCAAGTCCAGACTGAAACCCCTGATTATTACAAGAGTTGAGTGAGAGACCACTAAAACCTTTGCAATATCAAAGATGAATCAGTATGCTAAAGATCATGCAGACACATCACTCTATATAACACACCACCTAACCAGATTCAACCCATTGATTATTATGGGCAGAATGATAGAGACCAGAAACTTCCTTGTAATATCAGACAACTGGCAACACACAGAAAAAGATCACCCCTAAGGATATGGTTACCTACCCTGCCCAGACTGAAACCCCATTGATTATTATGTAAAGAGTTTATTAGAGACCAACAAAATCCTTAAATAATCAAAGATGAATCAAGGCAAACATTACAGAAAATATTATCACCCCTATATATACACCACTGCTCAGACTGAAACTCACGTTTGATTATTATGTGGGGTAACAGTTTAGTGGAGAACTACCAAAACTCCTGTACATCAAAGATGAACTGAAGGCAGCGATTATGGCAGCAATATCACCCCTTACATGGAAAATTTTACCTACCGCCCAGACTGAAACTCTGATTGTTGATGCAAGAGCTGAGTGAGAGACCACAAAACTCTTGAAATTATCAACAAGACAGAACTGAAGGTGCGATTATGGCAGCACATCACCCCTTACATATAAGTACTACCTGTCAGACTGAAACTGCCGATTGATGAGTGGTGTGGGGCAGAGTTGAGGAGAGACCAAACAAACTCCAATATCAGCATGAACTGCTGCAGATTATGGGTGGCAGACTACCTCTCAGCATATGGCTACCTACCTGTCCAGGACTGAAACCCTTGAATATTATAAAGAGCTGAAAGAGAGACCACCAAAACTCCTAAATATCAAAGATGAACTGAAGGCAAGATTATGGTACACCACCTCAAGTATATAAGGTTACCCACCGAAACCAGACTGAAACCCCTGATTATTATGGGGCAGAGTTGAGTGAGAGACTGCACAAAACTTGTAATACCAAAGATGAATTGAAAGCAAAGATTATGCGCACATCACCCTCTGGCATATGGCTGTCTGCATTCAACTAGACTGAAAACCCTCATTACCATAAAGACGACAGAGAGACCACAAACTCCTTGTAATAATTTATTAAACTGAAAAAAGATTATAAGGAAAATATTCAAATTCTGGTATGCAAGCTACCTCACCAAGTCCAGACTGAAACTTCTGATTATTATAAAGAGCTGAGTGAGAGACCCAACAAAACTCTGCATATCAAAGATGAAACTGAAGATTGTGTGCATATCACCTCTGCATATACACCACCTCATCCAGACTGAAAACCTATGACGACAGTGTAAAGGAACAGTGAAGAGACCAACAAACTCCTTGTAACATCAAAGATGAACTAAAGCAAGATATGCTGCAGCACATCTACCTTACATATGGCTACTCACCTGTCCAGACTGAAACCCCTTGATTATTATGTGGGGCAGAGCTGAGTTAGGAGACCAACAAAACTTGTAATATCAAAGATGAACTGAAGGCAAGATTATATACAATATCACCTCATATGGTTACCTACCTGCTCAGACTGAAAACCCCCTTGATTATTATGTGTGGGGCAGAGTTGAGTGAGACCAACAAAACTCCTTGTAATATCAAAGATGAACTGAAGGCAAGGATTATGGCAGCACATCACCCCTTACATATGGCTACCTACCTGCCCAGACTGAAACCCCCTTGATTATTATGTGTGGGGCAGAGTTGAGTGAGAGACCAACAAAACTCCTTGTAATATCAAAGATGAACTGAAGGCAAAGATTATGGCAGCACATCACCCCTTACATATGGCTACCTACCTGTCCAGACTGAAACCCCTTGATTATTATGTGTGGGGCAGAGTTGAGTGAGAGACCAACAAAACTCCTTGTAATATCAAAGATGAACTGAAGGCAAAGATTATGGCAGCATACATCACTCCCCTTTACATATGGCTACCTACCTGCCCAGACTGAAACCCCATTGATTATTATGTGTGGGGCAGAGTTGAGTGAGAGACCAACAAAACTCCTTGTAATATCAAAGATAAACTAAAGGCAAGGATTATGGCAGCACATCACCCATTACATATGGCTACCTACCTGCCCAGACTGGAAACCCCATTGATTATTATGTGGGGCAGAGTTGAGTGAGAGACCAACAAAACTCCTTTGTAATATCAAAGATGAACTGAAGGCAAAGATTATGGCAGCACATCACCCCTTACATATGGCTACCTACCTGCCCAGACTGAAACCCCATTGATTATTATGTGGGGCAGAGTTGAGTGAGAGACCAACAAACTCCTTGTAATATCAAAGATGAACTGAAGGCAAAGATTATGGCAGCACATCACCCCTTACATATGGCTACCTACCTGCCCAGACTGAAACCCTCATTGATTATTATGTAAGCAGAGTTGGAGGGAGAGACCAACAAAACTCCTTGTAATATCAAAGATGAACTGAAGGCAAGTGATTATGGCAGCACATCACCCTCACATATGGCTACCTACCTGCCCAGACTGAAACCCTTGATTATTATGTGTGGGGCAGAGTTGAGTGAGAGACCAACAAAACTTCCTTGTAATATCAAAGATGAACTGAAGGCAAAGATTATGGCAGCACATCACCCCTTACATATGGCTACCTACCTGTCCAGACTGAAACCCCATTGATTATTATGTGGGGCAGAGTTGAGGAGAGACCAACAAAACTCCTTGAAATATCAAAGATGAACTGAAGGCAAAGATTATGGCAGCACATCACCCCTTACATATGGCTACCTACCTGTCCAGACTGAAACCCCATTGATTATTATGTGTGGGGCAGAGTTGAGTGAGAGACCAACAAAACTCCTTGTAATATCAAAGATGAACTGAAGGCAGATTATGGCAGCACATCACCCCTTACATATGGCTACCTACCCTGCCCAGACTGAAACCCCATTGATTATTATGTGTGGGGCAGAGTTGAGTGAGAGACCAACAAAAACTCCTTGTAATATCAAAGATGAACTGAAGGCAAAGATTATGGCAGCACATCACCCCTTACATATGGCTACCTACCTGCCCAGACTGAAACCCCATTGATTATTATGTGGGGCAGAGTTGAGTGAGAGACCAACAAACTCCTTGTAATATCAAAGATAAACTAAAGGCAAGGATTATGGCAGCACATCACCCCTTACATATGGCTACCTACCTGCCCAGACTGAAACCCCATTGATTATTATGTGTGGGGCAGAGTTGAGTGAGAGACCAACAAAACTCCTTGTAATATCAAAGATGAACTGAAGGCAAAGATTATGGCAGCACATCACCCTCATATGGCTACCTACCTGCCCAGACTGAAACCCCTTGATTATTATGTGTGGGGCAGAGTTGAGTGAGAGACCAACAAAACTCCTTGTAATATCAAAGATAAACTAAAGGCAAGGATTATGGCAGCACATCACCCTCATGGCTACCTACCTGCCCAGACTGAAACCCCCATTGATTATTATGTGGGGCAGAGTTGAGGAGAGACCAACAAAACTCCTTGTAATATCAAAGATGAACTGAAGGCAAAGATTATGGCAGCACATCACCCCTTACATATGGCTACCTACCTGCCCAGACTGAAACCCCCTTGATTATTATGTGTGGGGCAGAGTTGAGTGAGAGACCAACAAAACTCCTTGTAATATCAAAGATAAACTAAAGGCAAGGATTATGGCAGCACATCACCCCTTACATATGGCTACCTACCTGCCCAGACTGAAACCCCATTGATTATTATGTGTGGGGCAGAGTTGAGTGAGAGACCAACAAAACTCCTTGTAATATCAAAGATGAACTGAAGGCAAAGATTATGGCAGCACATCACCCTCATATGGCTACCTACCTGCCCAGACTGAAACCCCATTGATTATTATGTGTGGGGCAGAGTTGAGTGAGAGACCAAATTAAAACTCCTTGTAATATCAAAGATGAACTGAAGGCAAAGATTATGGCAGCACATCACCCCTTACATATGGCTACCTACCTGCCCAGACTGAAACCCCATTGATTATTATGTGTGGGGGCAGAGTTGAGGAGAGACCAACAAAACTCCTTGTAATATCAAAGATGAACTGAAGGCAAAGATTATGGCAGCACATCACCCCTTACATATGGCTACCTACCTGCCCAGACTGAAACCCCCTTGATTATTATGTGTGGGGCAGAGTTGAGTGAGAGACCAACAAAACTCCTTGTAATATCAAAGATAAACTAAAGGCAAGGATGGCAGCACATCACTCCTTACATATGGCTACCTACCTGCCCAGACTGAAACCCCATTGATTATTATGTGTGGGGCAGAGTTGAGTAGGAGAGACCAACAAAACTCCTTGTAATATCAAAGATGAACTGAAGGCAAAGATTATGGCAGCACATCACCCCTTACATATGGCTACCTACCTGCCCAGACTGAAACCCCCTTGATTATTATGTGGGGCAGAGTTGAGTGAGAGACCAACAAAACTCCTTGTAATATCAAAGATAAACTAAAGGCAAGGATTATGGCAGCACATCACCCCTTACATATGGCTACCTACCTGCCCAGACTGAACCCCATTGATTATTATGTGTGGGGCAGAGTTGAGTGAGAGACCAACAAAAACTCCTTGTAATATCAAAGATGAACTGAAGGCAAAGATTATGGCAGCACATCACCCCTTACATATGGCTACCTACCTGCCCAGACTGAAACCCCCTTGATTATTATGTGGGGCAGAGTTGAGTGAGAGACCAACAAAACTCCTTGTAATATCAAAGATAAACTAAAGGCAAGGATTATGGCAGCACATCACCCCTTACATATGGCTACCTACCTGCCCAGACTGAAACCCCATTGATTATTATGTGGGGCAGAGTTGAGTGAGAGACCAACAAAACTCCTTGTAATATCAAAGATGAACTGAAGGCAAAGATTATATATGAGCACATCACCCCTTACATATGGCTACCTACCTGCCCAGACTGAAACCCCCTTGATTATTATGTGGGGCAGAGTTGAGTGAGAGACCAACAAAACTCCTTGTAAATATCAAAGATAAACTAAAGGCAAGGATTATGGCAGCACATCACCCCTTACATATGGCTACCTACCTGCCCAGACTGAAACCCCATTGATTATTATGTGTGGGGCAGAGTTGAGTGAGAGACCAACAAAACTCCTTGTAATATCAAAGATGAACTGAAGGCAAAGATTATGGCAGCACATCACCCCTTACATATGGCTACCTACCTGCCCAGACTGAAACCCCCTTGATTATTATGTGTGGGGCAGAGCATGAGACCAACAAAACTCCTTGTAATATCAAAGATAAACTAAAGGCAAGGATTATGGCAGCACATCACCCCTTACATATGGCTACCTACCTGCCCAGACTGAAACCCCCTCGATTATTATGTGGGGCAGAGTTGAGTGAGAGACCAACAAAACTCCTTGTAATATCAAAGATAAACTAAAGGCAAGGATTATGGCAGCACATCACCCCCCAAGCATATGGCTACCTACCTGCCCAGACTGAAACCCCCCTTGATTATTATGTGTGGGGCAGAGTTGAGTGAGAGACCAACAAAACCTTGTAATATCAAAGATGAACTGAAGGCAAAGATTATGGCAGCACATCACCCCTTACATATGGCTACCTACCTGCCCAGACTGAAACCCCTTTGATTATTATGTGTGGGGCAGAGTTGAGTGAGAGACCAACAAAACTCCTTGTAATATCAAAGATAAACTAAAGGTAAAGGATTATGGCAGCACATCACCCCTTTACATATGGCTACCTACCTGCCCAGACTGAAACCCCATTGATTATTATGTGGGGCAGAGTTGAGTGAGAGACCAACAAAACTCCTTGTAATATCAAAGATGAACTGAAGGCAAAGATTATGGCAGCACATCACCCCTTACATATGGCTACCTACCTGCCCAGACTGAAACCCCCTTGATTATTATGTGGGGCAGAGTTGAGTGAGAGACCAACAAAACTCCTTGTAATATCAAAGATAAACTAAAGGCAAGGATTATGGCAGCACATCACCCCTTACATATGGCTACCTACCTGCCCAGACTGAAACCCCATTGATTATTATGTGTGGGGCAGAGTTGAGTGAGAGACCAACAAACTCCTTGTAATATCAAAGATGAACTGAAGGCAAAGATTATGGCAGCACATCACCCCTTACATATGGCTACCTACCTGCCCAGACTGAAACCCCCTTGGATATTATGTGGGGCAGAGTTGAGTGAGAGACCAACAAAACTCCTTGTAATATCAAAGATAAACTAAAGGCAAGGATTATGGCAGCACATCACCCCTTACATATGGCTACCTACCTGCCCAGACTGAAACCCCCTTGATTATTATGTGTGGGGCAGAGTTGAGTGAGAGACCAACAAAACTCCTTGTAATATCAAAGATAAACTAAAGGCAAGGATTATGGCAGCACATCACCCCTTACATATGGCTACCTACCTGCCCAGACTGAAACCCCCTGATTATTATGTGGGGCAGAGTTGAGTGAGAGACCAACAAAACTCCTTTGTAATATCAAAGATGATAAACTAAAGGCAAGGATTATGGCAGCACATCACCCCTTACATATGGCTACCTACCTGCCCAGACTGAAACCCCCTTGATTATTATGTGGGGCAGAGTTGAGTGAGAGACCAACAAAACTCCTTGTAATATCAAAGATGAACTGAAGGCAAAGATTATGGCAGCACATCACCCTTACATATGGCTACCTACCTGTCCAGACTGAAACCCCTTGATTATTATGTGGGGCAGAGTTGAGTGAGAGACCAACAAAACTCCTTGTAATATCAAAGATGAACTGGAAGGCAAACATTATGGCAGCACATCACCCCTTACATATGGTTACCTACCTGCCCAGACTGAAACCCCATTGATTATTATGTGTGGGGCAGAGTTGAGTGAGAGACCAACAAAACTCCTTGTAATATCAAAGATGAACTGAAGGCAAAGATTATGGCAGCACATCACCCCTTACATATGGCTACCTACCTGTCCAGACTGAAACCCCATTGATTATTATGTGTGGGGCAGAGTTGAGTGAGAGACCAACAAAATTCCTTGTAATACCAAAGATGAACTGAAAGCAAAGATTATGGCAGCACATCACCCCCTTACATATGGCTACCTACCTGCCCAGACTGAAACCCCCTTGATTATTATGTGTGGGGCAGAGTTGGAGTGAGAGACCAACAAACCTCTTGTAATATCAAAGATGAACTGAAGGCAAACATTATGGCAGCACATCACCCCTTACATATGGCTACCTACCTGCCCAGACTGAAACCCCCTTGATTATTATGTGTGGGGCAGAGTTGAGTGAGAGACCAACAAAACTCCTTGTAATATCAAAGATGAACTGAAGGCAAAGATTATGGCAGCACATCACCCTCATGGCTACCTACCTGTCCAGACTGAACCCCTTGATTATTATGTGGGGCAGAGTTGAGTGAGAGACCAACAAAACTCCTTGTAATATCAAAGATGAACTGAAGGCAAAGATTATGGCAGCACATCACCCCTTACATATGGCTACCTACCTGTCCAGACTGAAACCCCCTTGATTATTATGTGGGGCAGAGTTGAGTGAGAGACCAACAAAACTCCTTGTAATATCAAAGATGAACTGAAGGCAAAGATTATGGCAGCACATCACCCTTTACATATGGCTACCTACCTGTCCAGACTGAAACCCCCTGATTATTATGTGTGGGGCAGAGTTGAGTGAGAGACCAACAAAACTCCTTGTAATATCAAAGATGAACTGAAGGCAAAGATTATGGCAGCACATCACCCTTACATATGAACTGAAAAGATTATGGCAGCACATCACCCCTTACATATGGCTACCTACCTGTCCAGACTGAAACCCCTTGATTATTATGTGTGGGGCAGAGTTGAGTGAGAGACCAACAAAACTCCTTGTAATATCAAAGATAAAAACTAAAGGCAAGGATTATGGCAGCACATCACCCCTTACATATGGCTACCTACCTGTCCAGACTGAAACCCCATTGATTATTATGTGTGGGGCAGAGTTGAGTGAGAGACCAACAAAAACTCCTTGTAATATCAAAGATGAACTGAAGGCAAGGATTATGGCAGCACATCACCACTTACATATGGCTACCTACCTGTCCAGACCGAAACCCCATTGATTATTATGTGTGGGGCAGAGCGAGTGAGAGACCAACAAAACTCCTTGTAATATCAAAGATGAACTGAAGGCAAAGATTATGGCAGCACATCACTCCCTCTTTACATATGGCTACCTACCTGTCCAGACTGAAACCCCATTGATTATTATGTGTGGGGCAGAGTTGAGTGAGAGACCAACAAAACTCCTTGTAATATCAAAGATAAACTAAAGGCAAAGATTATGGCAGCACATCACCTTACATATGGCTACCTACCTGTCCAGACTGAAACCCCATTACTATTATGTGTGGGGCAGAGTTGAGTGAGAGACCAACAAAACTCCTTGTAATATCAAAGATGAACTGAAGGCAAGGATTATGGCAGCACATCACCACTTACATATGGCTACCTACCTGTCCAGACTGAAACCCCATTGATTATTATGTGTGGGGCAGAGTTGAGTGAGAGACCAACAAAACTCCTTGTAATATCAAAGATGAACTGAAGGCAAAGATTATGGCAGCACATCACCCCTTACATATGGCTACCTACCTGTCCAGACTGAAACCCCCTTGATTATTATGTGTGGGGCAGAGTTGAGTGAGAGACCAACAAAACTCCTTGTAATATCAAAGATAAACTAAAGGCAAGGATTATGGCACATCACCACTTACATATGGCTACCTACCTGTCCAGACTGAAACCCCATTGATTATTATGTGTGGGGCAGAGTTGAGTGAGAGACCAACAAAACTCCTTGTAATATCAAAGATAAACTAAAGGCAAAGATTATGGCAGCACATCACCCCTTACATATGGCTACCTACCTGTCCAGACTGAAACCCCATTGATTATTATGTGGGGCAGAGTTGAGTGAGAGACCAACAAAACTCCTTGTAATATCAAAGATGAACTGAAGGCAAGGATTATGGCAGCACATCACCACTTACATATGGCTACCTACCTGTCCAGACTGAAACCCCATTGATTATTATGTGTGGGGCAGAGTTGAGTGAGAGACCAACAAAACTCCTTGTAATATCAAAGATGAACTGAAGGCAAAGATTATGGCAGCACATCACCCCTTACATATGGCTACCTACCTGTCCAGACTGAAACCCCATTGATTATTATGTGTGGGGCAGAGTTGAGTGAGAGACCAACAAAACTCCTTGTAATATCAAAGATGAACTGAAGGCAAGGATTATGGCAGCACATCACCACTTACATATGGCTACCTACCTGTCCAGACTGAAACCCCATTGATTATTATGTGTGGGGCAGAGTTGAGTGAGAGACCAACAAAACTCCTTGTAATATCAAAGATGAACTGAAGGCAAAGATTATGGCAGCACATCACCCCTTACATATGGCTACCTACCTGTCCAGACTGAAACCCCTTGATTATTATGTGTGGGGCAGAGTTGAGTGAGAGACCAACAAAACTCCTTGTAATATCAAAGATGAACTGAAGGGGATTATGGCACATCACCACTTACATATGGCTACCTACCTGTCCAGACTGAAACCCCATTGATTATTATGTGTGGGGCAGAGTTGAGTGAGAGACCAACAAAACTCCTTGTAATATCAAAGATGAACTGAAGGCAAAGATTATGGCAGCACATCACCCTTACATATGGCTACCTACCTGTCCAGACTGAAACCCTGATTATTACGTGTGGGGCAGAGTTGAGTGAGAGACCAACAAACTCCTTTGTAATATCAAAGATAAACTAAAGGCAAAGATTATGGCAGCACATCACCCCTTACATATGGCTACCTACCTGTCCAGACTGAAACCCCATTGATTATTATGTGGGGCAGAGTTGAGTGAGAGACCAACAAAACTCCTTGTAATATCAAAGATGAACTGAAGGCAAGGATTATGGCAGCACATCACCACTTACATATGGCTACCTACCTGTCCAGACTGAAACCCCATTGATTATTATGTGTGGGGCAGAGTTGAGTGAGAGACCAACAAAACTCCTTGTAATATCAAAGATGAACTGAAGGCAAAGATTATGGCAGCACATCACCCCTTACATATGGCTACCTACCTGTCCAGACTGAAACCCCATTGATTATTATGTGTGGGGCAGAGTTGAGTGAGAGACCAACAAAACTCCTTGTAATATCAAAGATAAACTAAAGGCAAGGATTATGGCAGCACATCACCACTTACATATGGCTACCTACCTGCCCAGACTGAAACCCCCTTGATTATTATGTGTGGGGCAGAGTTGAGTGAGAGACCAACAAAACTCCTTGTAATACCAAAGATGAACTGAAAGCAAAGATTATGGTAG
>JBBBDQ010027665.1:0-10456 GCA_037127315.1 Ascarosepion bandense | reverse complement strand
TGTTCCCACACCCAGTAACTTCTTCTGTCCTAGAGGCTTTCTACCATCCTCCTGATTACTCTTCTTTTCTTCTCGGTCCTTCGTAATGTTTCTGTTGTCCAATGCTTCCACACCCAGTAACTTCTTCTGTCCTAGAGGCTTTCTTGTATCCTCCTGATTACTCTTCTTTTCTTCTCGGTCCTTAGTAATGTTTCTGTTGTCCAATGCTCCCACACCCAGTAACTTCTTCTGTCCTAGAGGCTTTCTACCATCCTCCTGATTACTCTTCTTTTCTTCTCGGTCCTTAGTAATGTTTCTGTTGTCCAATGCTCCCACACCCAGTAACTTCTTCTGTCCTAGAGGCTTTCTACCATCCTCTTGATTACTCTTCTTTTCTTCTCGGTCCTTAGTAATGTTTCTGTTGTCTAATGCTCCCACACCCAGTAACTTCTCCTGTCGTAGAGGCTTTCTACCATCCTCCTGATTACTCTTCTTTTCTTCTCGGTCCTTAGTAATGTTTCTGTTGTCCAATGCTCCCACACCCAGTAACTTCTTCTGTCCTAGAGGCTTTCTACCATCCTCCTGATTACTCTTCTTTTCTTCTCGGTCCTTAGTAATGTTTCTGTTGTCCAATGCTCCCACACCCAGTAACTTCTTCTGTCCTAGAGGCTTTCTACCATCCTCCTGATTACTCTTCTTTTCTTCTCGGTCCTTAGTAATGTTTCTGTTGTCTAATGCTCCCACACCCAGTAACTTCTCCTGTCGTAGAGGCTTTCTACCATCCTCCTGATTACTCTTCTTTTCTTCTCGGTCCTTAGTAATGTTTCTGTTGTCCAATGCTCCCACACCCAGTAACTTCTTCTGTCCTAGAGGCTTTCTACCATCCTCCTGATTACTCTTCTTTTCTTCTCGGTCCTTAGTAATGTTTCTGTTGTCCAATGCTTCCACACCCAGTAACTTCTTCTGTCCTAGAGGCTTTCTACCATCCTCCTGATTACTCTTCTTTTCTTCTCGGTCCTTAGTAATGTTTCTGTTGTCTAATGCTTCCACACGCAGTAACGTCTTCTGTCCTAGAGGCTTTCTACCATCCTCCTGATTACTCTTCTTTTCTTCTCGGTCCTTAGTAATGTTTCTGTTGTCCAATGCTCCCACACCCAGTAACGTCTTCTGTCCTAGACGCTTTCTACCATCCTCCTGATTACTCTTCTTTTCTACTCGGTCCTTAGTAATGTTTCTGTTGTCCAATACTTCACACCCGGTAACTTCTTCTGTCCTAGAGGCTTTCTACCATCCTCCTGATTACTCTTCTTTTCTTCTCGGTCCTTAGTAATGTTTTCTGTTGTCCTAATGCTTCCACACGCAGTAACGTCTTCTGTCCTAGAGGCTTTCTACCATCCTCTTGATTACTCTTCTTTTCTTCTCGGTCCTTAGTAATGTTTCTGTTGTCTAATGCTTCCACACGCAGTAACGTCTTCTGTCCTAGAGGCTTTCTACCATCCTCCTGAGGTCCTCTTCTTTTCTTCTCGATCCTTAGTAATGTTCTGTTGTCTAATGCTTCCACGCAGTAACGTCTTCTGTCCTAGACTTTCTACCATCTCTTGATTACTCTTCTTTCTTCTCATTCTCTTAGTAATGTTTCTGTTGTCCAATGCTCCACACCCGTCTTCTTCCTCCTGCTCCTGGGGCTACCATCCTCTGATTCCTCTTCTTTTCTTCCTGTTCTTAGTGTTTCTGTTGTCTAATGCTCCCACACCCAGTAACTTCTCCTGTCGTAGAGGGCTTTCTACCATCCTCCTGATTACTCTTCTTTTCTTCTCGGTCCTTAGTAATGTTTCTGTTGTCCAATGCTCCCACACCCAGTAACTTCTTCTGTCTAGAGGCTTTCTACCATCCTCTTGATTACTCTTCCTTCTTCTCGGTCCTTAGTAATGTTTCTGTTGTCCAATGCTCCCACACCCAGTAACTATGCCTCACTGTCATGTAGAGGCTCTTTCCCATCCTCCTGATTCTCTTCTTTTCTTCTCGGTCCTTAGTAATGTTTTCATTGTCCAATGCTCCACAGTAACTGCACCTGTCTGAAACTTTCTACCATCCTCCTGATTACTCTTCTTTTCTTCTCGGTCCTTAGTAATGTTTCTGTTGTCCAATGCTTCCACACCCAGTAACTTCTTCTGTCCTAGAAGGCTTTCTACCATCCTCTTGATTACTCTTCTTTCTTCTCGGTCCTTAGTAATGTTTCTGTTGTCTAATGCTTCCACACGCAGTAACGTCTTCTGTCCTAGAGACTTTCTACCATCCTCCTGATTACTCTTCTTTTCTTCTCGGTCCTTAGTAATGTTTCTGTTGTCCAATGCTCCCGCAGTAACGTCTTCTGTCCTAGAGGCTTTCTACCATCCTCTTGGAATTGCTCTTCTTTCTTCTCGGTCCTTAGTAATGTTTCTGTTGTCCAATGCTCCCCACACCCAGTAACTTCTTTGTCCTGGGCTCTACCATCTCTAGTTACTCTTCTTTTCTTTCTCCAGTCCTTAGTAATGTTTCTGTTGTCCAATGCTCCCACACCAGTAACTGTTACTACCTTCCTAGAGGCTTTCTACCATCTCTTGATTACTCTTCTTTTCTTATCAGTGAGTCCCTTTAGTAAGTGTTTCTGTTGTCTAATGCTTCCACACGCAGTAACACGTCTTCCCTGTCCCTGGGCTTTCCTGTCCTCCTGATTACTCTTCTTTACTTCTCAAGTCCTTAGTAATGTTTCTGTTGTCTAATGCTCCCACACCCATTAACTTCTTCTGTCCTAGAGGCTTTCTACCATCCTCCTGATTACTCTTCTTTTCTTCTCGGTCCTTAGTAATGTTTCTGTTGTCTAATGCTCCCACACCCAGTAACTTCTTTCTGTCCTGGGCTTTCTACCATCCTCTGATTACTCTTCTTTGCTTCTCGGTCCTTAGTAATGTTTCTGTTGTCCAATGCTCCCACACCCAGTAACTTCTTCTGTCCTAGAGGCTTTCTACCATCCTCTGATTACTCTTCTTTTCTTCTCGGTCCTTAGTAATGTTTCTGTTGTCCAATGCTCCCACACCCCAATGCTTATTTCTGTCTAGAAACTTTCTACCATCCTCTTGATTACTCTTCTTTCTTCTCAGTCCTTGGTAATGTTTCTGTTGTCTAATGCTTCCACACTGGCTAACGTCTTCTGTCTAGAGGCTTTCTACCATCCTCCTGATTGCTCTTCTTTACTTCTCGGTCCTTAGTAATGTTTCTGTTGTCTAATGCTCCCACACCCATTAACTTCTTCTGTCCTAGAGGCTTTCTACCATCCTCTTGATTACTCTTCTTTACTTCTCGGTCCTTAGTAATGTTTCTGTTGTCCAATGCTCCCACACCCAGTAACTTCTTCTGTCCTAGAGGCTTTCTACCATCCTCCTGATTACTCTTCTTTACTTCTCGGTCCTTAGTAATGTTTCTGTTGTCTAATGCTTCCACACCCATTAACTTCTTCTGTCCTAGAGGCTTTCTACCATCCTCTTGATTACTCTTCTTTTCTTCTGGTCCTTAGTAATGTTTCTGTTGTCTAATGCTCCCACACCCAGTAACTTCTTCTGTCCTAGAGCTTTCTACCATCCTCCCTGATTACTCTTCTTTACTTCTCGGTCCTTAATAGTATTTCTGTTGTCTAATGCTTCCACACCCATTAACTTCTTCTGTCCTAGAGGCTTTCTACCATCCTCTTGATTACTCTTCTTTTCTTCTCGGTCCTTAGTAATGTTTCTGTTGTCTAATGCTCCCACACCCAGTAACTTCTTCTGTCCTAGAGGCTTTCTACCATCCTCCTGATTACTCTTCTTTACTTCTCGGTCCTTAGTAATGTTTCTGTTGTCCAATGCTCCCACACCCACTGATAACTTCTTCTGTCTAGAGCTTTCTACCATCCTCTGGTCTCTTCTTTTCTTCTCGGTCCTTAGTAATGTTTCTGTTGTCCAATGCACTCCCTGCCAGTAACTTCTTCTGTCCTAGGGCTTTCCCCATCCCCTCTTGATTACTCTTCTTTTCTTCTCGGTCCTTAGTAATGTTTCTGTGTCTGTGTCTTCCACACGCAGTAACATCTTCCCCATCCCTGGGAAACTTTCTACCATCCTCCTGATTACTCTTCTTTACTTCTCGGTCCTTAGTAATGTTTCTGTTTGTCTAATGCTCCACCCCATTAACTTCTTCTGTCCTAGAGGCTTTCTACCATCCTCTTGATTACTCTTCTTCTTCTCGGTCCTTAGTAATGTTTCTGTTGTCCAATGCTCCCACACCCAGTAACTTCTTCTGTCTAGAGAGCTTTCTACCATCCTCCTGATTACTCTTCTTTACTTCTCGGTCCTTAGTAATGTTTTCTATAGCTGTCTAATGCTTCCTTTTCCATTAACTTCTTCTGTCCTAGAGGCTTTTTTCCTACCATCCTCTTGATTACTCTTCTTTCTTCTCGGTCCTTAGTAATGTTTCTGTTGTCTAATGCTCCCACACCCAGTAACTTCTTCTGTCCTGAGGCTTTCTACCATCCTCTGATTACTCTTCTTTACTTCTCGGTCCTTAGTAATGTTTCTGTTGTCTAATGCTTCCACACCCATTAACTTCTTCTGTCCTAGAGGCTTTCTACCATCCTCTCTGATTACTCTTCTTTTCTTCTCGGTCATAGTAATGTTTCTGTTGTCTAATGCTCCCACACCCATTAACTTCTTCTGTCCTAGAGGCTTTCTACCATCCTCCTGGTTACTCTTCTTTACTTCTCGGTCCTTAGTAATGTTTCTGTTGTCTAATGCTCCCCACACCCAGTAACTTCTTCTGTCCTAGAGGCTTTCTACCATCCTCCTGATTACTCTTGCTACTTCTCGGTCATAGTAATGTTTCTGTTCATCACAATGTCACCCAGTAACTTCTTCTGTCCTAGAGGGCTTTCTACCATCCTCCTGATTACTCTTCCTTTTCTTCTCGGTCCTTAGTAATGTTTCTGTTGTCTAATGCTTCCACACCAGCTAGCTTCTGTCCTAGGGGCTTTCTACCATCCCCTCCTGATTACTCCTTCTTTTCTTCTGGTCTTGTAGTAATGTTTCTGTTGACTAATGCTTCCACACTCAGTAACTTCTTCATCTCTGAGGCTTTCTACCACGTCTCTGATTTTCTTCTTTACTTCTCAGTCCTTAGTAATGTTTCTGTTGTCTAATCACTCCCCACACCCGTTAACTTCTTCTGTCCTAGGGCTTTCTACCATCCTCCTGGTTACTCTTCTTTTTGTCCTGGTCCTTAGTAATGTTTCTGTTGTCTAAATGTCCCCACACCATTCCTTCTTCTGTCCTAGAGGCTTTCTACCATCTATCTGATTGTCTTCTTTACTTCTCAGGTCCTTAGTAATGTTTCTGTTGTCTAATGCTCCCACACCCAGTAACTTCTTCTGTCCTAGAGGCTTTCTACCATCCTCCTGATTACTCTTCTTCATTTCTCTGGTCCTTAGTAATGTTTCCTGTTGTCTAATGTCACCAGTAACTTCTTCTGTCCTAGAGGCTTTCTACTACATCTCTCCTGATTACTCTTCTTTACATCTCGGTCCTTAGTAATGTTTCTGTTGTCTAATGCTCCCACACGTACTTCTTCTGTCCTAGAGGCTTTCTACCATCCTCTAAATTTACTCTTCTACTGCTTCTCGGTCTTAGTAATGTTTCTGTTGTCTAATGCTCCACCCATTAACTGCTCTGTCCTAGAGGCTTTCTACCATGTCACTCCTGATTACTCTTCTTTACTTTCAGTCCTTAGTAATGTTTCTGTTGTCTAATGCTTCCACACTCAGTAACTTCTTCTGTCCTAGAACTCTACCATCTTTCCCTGATTACTCTTCTTCCACTTCTCAGTCCTTAGTAATGTTTCTGTTGTCTAATGCTCCACACCCGACCTTCTTCTGTGTCCTAGAGGCTTTCTACCATCTCTGATTACTCTTCTTTTCTTCTCGGTCCTTAGTAATATTCTGTTGTCCTAAATACTTCCCTGCTCAGTAACTTCTTCTGTCCTAGAGGCTTTCTACCATCCTCCTGATTACTCTTCTTTACTTCTCGGTCCTTAGTAATGTTTCTGTTGTCTAATGCTCCACCCATTAACTTCTTCTGTCCTAGAGGCTTTCTACCATCCTCCTGATTACTCTTCTTTGCTTCTCGGTCCTTAGTAGTGTTTCTGTTGTCCCTGTAATGCTCCCACACTGTTAACTGGCCTTTCTGTCCTAGAGGCTTTCTACCATCCTCCTGATTACTCTTCCTTTACTTCCTCGGTCCTTAGTAATGTTTCTGTTGTCTAACCCACAGTAGCTTCTTCTGTCCTACAGAGGCTTTTTCTACCATCCTCTGAATTACTCTTCTTTACTTCTCGGTCCTTAGTAGTGTTTCTGTTGTCTAATGCTCCCACCGGTAACTTCTTCTGTCCTAGAGCTTTCTACATCTCCTGATTTTCTTCTTCACTTCTCGGTCCTTAGTAATGTTTCTGTTTGTCTAATACTCCCACACCTTGTTCTTCTTCTGTCCTAGAGGCTTTCTACCATCCCTCCTGGGTACTCTTCTTCTTCTCGGTCCTTAGTAATGTTTATGTTGTCCTATTTGTACTCCCACACCCATTAACTTCTTCTGTACAGAGCTTTCTACCATCCTCTGATTATACCTTTACTTCTCGGTCCTTAGTAATGTTTCTGTTATTCTGTGCTCCCACACCATCCTCCTGATTACTCTTCTTTTTACTTCTCGGTCCTTAGTAATGTTTCTGTTGTCTAATGCTCCCACACCCAGTAACTTCTTCCTTGTCCTAGAGGCTTTCTACCATCCTCCCGATTACTCTTCTTTCTTCTCGGTCCTTAGTAATGTTTCTGTTGTCTAATGCTTCCACACCCAGTAACTTCTCTTGTCCTAGAGGCTTTCTACCATCCTCCTGATTACTCTTCTTTTCTTCTCGGTCCTTAGTAATGTTTCTGTTGTTCAATGCTTCCACACTCAGTAACTTCTTCTGTCCTAGAGGCTTTCTACCATCCTCCTGATTACTCTTCTTTACTTCTCGGTCCTTAGTAATGTTTCTGTTGTCTAATGCTCCCACACCCATTAACTTCTTCTTCTGTCCTAGAGGCTTTCTACCATCCTCCTGATTACTCTTCTTTACTTCTCGGTCCTTAGTAATGTTTCTGTTGTCTAATGCTCCCACACCCAGTAACTTCTTCTGTCCTAGAGGCTTTCTACCATCCTCCTGATTACTCTTCTTTACTTCTCGGTCCTTAGTAATGTTTCTGTTGTCTAATGCTCCCACACCCAGTAACTTCTTCTGTCCTAGAGGCTTTCTACCATCCTCCTGATTACTCTTCTTTCTTCTCGGTCCTTAGTAATGTTTCTGTTGTCTAATGCTCCCACACCCAGTAACTTCTTCTGTCCTAGAGGCTTTCTACCATCCTCCTGATTACTCTTCTTACTTCTCGGTCCTTAGTAATGTTTCTGTTGTCTAATGCTTCCACACCCATTAACTTCTTCTGTCCTAGAGCTTTCACTATCCTCCTGATTACTCTTCTTTTCTTCTCGGTCCTTAGTAATGTTTCTGTTGTCTAATGCTTCCACACCCATTAACTTCTTCTGTCCTAGAGGCTTTCTACCATCCTCCTGATTACTCTTCTTTTCTTCTCGGTCCTTAGTAATGTTTCTGTTGTCTAATGCTTCCACACCCATTAACTTCTTCTTGTCCTAGAGGCTTTCTACCATCCTCCTGATTACTCTTCTTTACTTCTCGGTCCTTAGTAATGTTTCTGTTGTCTAATGCTTCCACACTCCAGTAACTTCTTCTGTCCTAGAGGCTTTCTACCATCCTCCTGATTACTCTTCTTTTACTTTCGGTCCTTAGTAATGTTTCTGTTGTCTAATGCTTCCACACCCATTAACTTTTCTTCTGTCCTAGGAGGCTTTCTACCATCCTCCTGATTACTCTCTTTACTTCTCGGTCCTTAGTAATGTTTCTGTTGTCTAATGCTTCCACACCCATTAACTTCTTCTGTCCTAGAGGCTTTCTACCATCCTCCTGATTACTCTTCTTTTCTTCTCGTCCTTAGTAATGTTTCTGTTGTCTAATGCTTCCACACCCATTAACTTCTTCTGTCCTAGAGGCTTTCTACCATCCTCCTGATTACTCTTCTTTACTTCTCGGTCCTTAGTAATGTTTCTGTTGTCTAATGCTTCCACACCCATTAACTTTTTCTGTCCTAGAGGCTTTCTACCATCCTCCTGATTACTCTTCTTTACTTCTCGGTCCTTAGTAATGTTTCTGTTGTCTAATGCTTCCACACCCATTAACTTCTTCTGTCCTAGAGGCTTTCTACCATCCTCCTGATTACTCTTCTTTACTTCTCGGTCCTTAGTAATGTTTCTGTTGTCTAATGTTTCCACACCCATTAACTTCTGTCCTAGAGGCTTTCTACCATCCTCCTGATTACTCTTCTTTACTTCTCGGTCCTTAGTAATGTTTCTGTTGTCTAATGCTCCCACACCCAGTAACTTCTTCTGTCCTAGAGGCTTTCTACCATCCTCCTGATTACTCTTCTTTTCTTCTCGGTCCTTAGTAATGTTTCTGTTGTCTAATGCTTCCACACCCAGTAACTTCTTCTGTCCTAGAGGCTTTCTACCATCCTCCTGATTACTCTTCTTTTTCTTCTCGGTCCTTAGTAATGTTTCTGTTGTCTAATGCTTCACACACCCAGTAACTTCTTCTGTCCTAGAGGCTTTCTACCATCCTCCTGATTACTCTTCTTTACTTCTCGGTCCTTAGTAATGTTTCTGTTGTTCAATGCTCCCACACCCAGTAACTTCTTCTGTCCTAGAGGCTTTCTACCATCCTCCTGATTACTCTTCTTTTCTTCTCGGTCCTTAGTAATGTTTCTGTTGTCTAATGCTTCCACACCCAGTAACTTCTTCTGTCCTAGAGGCTTTCTACCATCCTCCCGATTACTCTTCTTTTCTCGGTCCTTAGTAATGTTTCTGTTGTCTAATGCTTCCACACCCATTAACTTCTTCTGTCCTAGAGGCTTTCTACCATCCTCCTGATTACTCTTCTTTTCTTCTCGGTCCTTAGTAATGTTTCTGTTGTCTAATGCTTCCACACCCATTAACTTCTTCTGTCCTAGAGGCTTTCTACCATCCTCCTGATTACTCTTCATCTCTCGGTCCTTAGTAATGTTTCTGTTGTCTAATGCTCCCACACCCAGTAACTTCTTCTGTCCTAGAGGCTTTCTACCATCCTCCTGATTACTCTTCTTTTCTTCTCGGTCCTTAGTAATGTTTCTGTTGTCTAATGCTTCCACACCCATTAACTTCTTCTGTCCTAGAGGCTTTCTACCATCCTCTTGATTACTCTTCTTTACTTCTCGGTCCTTAGTAATGTTTCTGTTGTCCAATGCTCCCACACCCAGTAACTTCTTCTCTGTCCTAGAGGCTTTCTACCATCCTCTTGATTACTCTTCTTTTCTTCTCGGTCCTTAGTAATGTTTCTGTTGTCTAATGCTCCCACACCCATTAACTTCTTCTGTCCTAGAGGCTTTCTACCATCCTCCTGATTACTCTTCTTTACTTCTCGGTCCTTAGTAATGTTTCTGTTGTCCAATGCTCCCACACCCAGTAACTTCTTCTGTCCTAGAGGCTTTCTACCATCCTCTGATTACTCTTCTTTTCTTCTCGGTCCTTAGTAATGTTTCTGTTGTCTAATGCTCCCACACCCATTAACTTCTTCTGTCCTAGAGGCTTTCTACCATCCTCCTGATTACTCTTCTTTACTTCTCGGTCCTTAGTAATGTTTCTGTTGTCTAATGCTCCCACACCCAGTAACTTCTTCTGTCCTAGAGGCTTTCTACCATCCTCCTGATTACTCTTCTTTACTTCTCGGTCCTTAGCAATGTTTCTGTTGTCTAATGCTCCCACACCCAGTAACTTCTTCTGTCCTAGAGGCTTTCTACCATCCTCCTGATTACTCTTCTTTTCTTCTCGGTCCTTAGTAATGTTTCTGTTGTCTAATGCTTCCACACCCATTAACTTCTTCTGTCCTAGAGGCTTTCTACCATCCTCCTGATTACTCTTCTTTACTTCTCGGTCCTTAGTAATGTTTCTGTTGTCTAATGCTCCCACACCCAGTAACTTCTTCTGTCCTAGAGGCTTTCTACCATCCTCCTGATTACTCTTCTTTTCTTCTCGGTCCTTAGTAATGTTTCTGTTGTCTAATGCTCCCACACCCAGTAACTTCTTCTGTCCTAGAGGCTTTCTACCATCCTCCTGATTACTCTTCTTTACTTCTCGGTCCTTAGTAATGTTTCTGTTGTCTAATGCTTCCACACCAGTAACTTCTTCTGTCCTAGAGGCTTTCTACCATCCTCCTGATTACTCTTCTTTACTTCTCGGTCCTTAGTAATGTTTCTGTTGTCTAATGCTCCCACACCCAGCAACTT
>JBBBDQ010027664.1:0-35054 GCA_037127315.1 Ascarosepion bandense | reverse complement strand
GTAATTTCAGTAAAACAAGATGATTTTTGACGGCTAGCGTCGTCCAATCGTGTTTCAATCACGGCTTCTAGACCGACAACAAACCTAAACAATATGAATAACCTTGTAATTTCAGTAGGCCAAGATGATTTTGACGGCTAGTCGTCCAATCGTGTTTCAATCACGGCTTCTAGACCGACAACAAACCTAAACAATATGAATAACCTTGTAATTTCAGTAAAACAAGATGATTTTGACGGCTAGTCGTCCAATCGTCTTTCAATCACGGCTTCTAGACCGACAACAAACATAGACAATATGAATAACCTTGTAATTTCAGTAAAACAAGACGATTTTGACGACAGTCGTCCAATCGTGTTTCAATCACGGCTTGACCGACAACAAACCTTAAACAATATGAATAACCTTGTAATTTCAGTAAAACAAGATGATTTTGACGGCTAGTCGTCCAATCGTGTTTCAATCACGGCTTCTAGACCGACAACAAACCTAAACAATATGAATAACCTTGTAATTTCAGTAAAACAAGATGATTTTGACGGCTGGTCGTCCAATCGTTTCAATCACGGCTTCTAGACCGACAACAACCTTATAAACAATATGAATAACCTTGTAATTTCAGTAAAACAAGATGATTGACATAGTCGTCCAATCGTGTTTCAATCACGGCTGACAGAATAACCGACAACAAACCTAAACAATATGAATAACCTTGTAATTTCAGTAAAACAAGATGATTTTTCACGGCTAGTCGTCCAATCGTGTTTCACCATTTATTTCTAGATCGACAACAAACCTAAACAATATGAATAACCTTGTAATTTCAGTAAAACAAGATGATTTTGACGGCTAGTCGTCCACCGTGTTTCAATCACGGGCTTCTAGACCGACAACAAACCTAAACAATATGAATAACCTTGGTAATTTCAGTAAAACAAGATGATTTTCACGGCTAGTCGTCCAATCGTGTTTCAATCACGGCTTCTAGACCAACAACATACCTAAACAATATGAATAACCTTGTAATTTCAGTAAAACAAGATGATTTTGACGGCTAGTCGTCCAATCGTTTCAATCACGGCTTCTAGACCGACAACAAACCTAAAAAATATGAATAACTTTGTAATTTCAGTAAAACAAGATGATTTTGACGGCTAGTCGTCTAATCGTGTTTCAATCACGGCTTCTAGACCGACAACAAACCTAAACAATATGAATAACCTTGTAATTTCAGTAAAAAAACAACATGATTTTGACGGCTGTCCAATCGTGTCGTTCCTACGCCGACCGACAACAACCTAAACAATATGAATAACCTTGTAATTACAGTAAAACAAGATGATTTCCACGGCTAGTCGTCCAATCGTTTCAATCACGGCTTCTAGACCGACAACAAACCTAAACAATATGAATAACCTTGTAACTTCAGTAAAAACAAGGATGATTGTACGCCGTCGTCCAATCGTGTTTCAATCACGGCTTCTAGACCTCAACAAAATCTGAACAATATGAATAACCTGAAATTTCAGTAAAACAAGACGATTTTGACGGCTAGTCGTCCAATCGTGTTTCAATCACGGCTTCTAGACCGACAACAAACCTAAACAATAGAATAAACTTGTAATTAGCCAAACAAGATATTTGACGGCTAGTCGTCCAATCGTGTTTCAATCACGGCTTCTAGACCGACAACAACCTAAACAATATGAATAACCTTGTAATTGCAGTCAAACAAGATGATTTTGACGGCTAGTCGTCCAATCGTGTTCCAATCACGGCTTCTAGACCGACAACAAACCTAAACAATATGAATAACTTTGTAATTTCAGTAAAACAAGATGGCGATTTTGACGGCTAGTCGTCCAATCGTGTTTCAATCACGGCTTCTAGACCGACAACAAACTCAACAATATGAATAACCTTAATTTCAGTAAAACAAGATGATTTGACGGCTATCGTCCAATCGTGTTTCAATCACGGCTTCTTTTAGACCGACAAATAAACCTAAACAATATGAATAACCTTGTAATTTCAGTAAACAAGATATTTTGATGGCTAGTCGTCCAATCGTTTCAATCACGGCTTCTAGACCGACAACAAACCTAAACAATATGAATAACATTGTAATTTCAGTAAAACAAGATGATTTTGACGGCTAGTCGTCCAATCGTGTTTCAATCACGGCTTCTAGACCGACAACAAACCTAAACAATATGAATAACCTTGTAACTTCAGTAAAACAAGATGGATTTGACGGCTATCGTCCAATCGTGTTTCAATCACGGCTTCTAGACCGACAACAAACCTAAACAATATGAATAACCTGTAATTTCAGTAAAACAAGATGATTTTGAATGCTAGACCCACAATTGTCGTGAAACCACGGCTTCTAGTCCGACAACAAACGTAAACAATATGAATAACCATGCAATTACATTAAACAATATGATTTTGACGTCTAGTCGTCCAATTGTCGTCCAATCACGGGCTTCTAGTCCGACAACAAACGTAAACCATTTTAACACCGAACCAGTAAAACAAGATGATTTTGACGGCTAGTCGTCCCATCGTGTTTCAATCACGGCTTCTAGACCGACAACAAACCTAAACAATATGAATAACCTTGTAATTTCAGTAAAACAAGATGATTTTGACGGCTAGCTGTCCAATCGAGTTTCAATCACGGCTTCTAGCCGACAACAAACCTAAACAATACGAATGAACTTTGTAATTTCAGTAAAACAAGATGATTTTGACGGCTAGTCGTCCAATCGTGTTTCAATCACGGCTTCTAGACCGACAACAAGATAAAATATGAATAACCTTGTAATTTCAGTAAAACAAGATGATTTTGACGGCTAGTCGTCCAATCGTGTTTCAATCACGGCTTCTAGACCGACAACAAACCTAAAACAATATGAATATCCTGTAATTGTGCAAAAACAAGATGATTTAACGCTAGTCGTCCAATCACTTTCAATCACGGCTTCTAGACCGACAACAAACTCAAACAATATGAATAACCTTGTAATTTCAGTAAAACAAGATGATTTTGACGGCTAGTCGTCCAATCGTGTTTCAATCACGGCTTCTAGACCGACAACAAACTCAAACAACATGAATAACCTTGTAATTTCACTAAACAAGATGATTTTGACGGCTAGTCGTCCAATAGTGTTTCTAACTACGGCTTCTAGACCGACAACAAACCTAAACAATATGAATAACCTTGTAATTTCAGTAAAACAAGATGATTTGACGGCTAGTCGTCCAATCGTGTTTCAATCACGGCTTCTAGACCGACAACAAACCTAAACAATATGAATAACCTTGTAATTTCAGTAAAACAAGATGATTTTCACGGCTAGTCGTCCAATCGTATTTCAATCACGGCTTCTAGACCGACAACAAACCTAAACAATATGAATAACCTTGTAATTTCAGTAAACAAGATGATTTTGACGGCTAGTCGTCCAATCGTTTCAATCAATACTTCTAGACCGACAACAAAACTTAAAAACAATATGAATAACCTTGTAATTTCATAGTAAAACAAGATGATTTTGACGGCTAGTCGTCCAATCGTGTTTCAATCACGGCTTCTAGACCGACAACAAACCTAAACAATATGAATAACCTTGTAATTTCAGTAAACAAGATGATTTTGAATGCTAGACCCAGAATTGTCGTGAAACCACGGCTTCTAGTCCGACAACAAACGTAAACAATATGAATAACCCATGCAATTACATTAAACAATATGATTTTGACGTCTAGTCGTCCAATTGTCGTCCAATCACGGCTTCTAGTCCGACAACAAAATTTAAACCATGTGAATAACCTTGTAATTTCAGTAAACAAGATGATTTTGACGGCTAGTCGTCCCATCGTGTTTCAATTGTACGGCTTCTAGACCGACAACAAACGGAACAATATGAATAACCTTGTAATTTCAGTAAAATAAGATGATTTTGACGGGCTGGGTCGTCCAATCGAGTTTCAATCACGGCTTCTAGACCGACAACAAACCTAAACAATGAATAACCTTGTAATTTCAGTAAAACAAGATGATTTTGACGGCTAGTCGTCCAATCGTGTTTCAATCACGGCTTCTAGACCGACAACAAACATAAAGTGAATAACCTTGTAATTCTTCGTAAAACAAGATGATTTTGACGGCTAGTCGTCCAATCGTGTTTTAATCACGGCTTCTAGACCGACAACAAACCTAACAATATGAATATCCTTGTAATTTCAGGTAAACAAGATGATTTAACGGCTAGTCGTCCAATCGTGTTTCAATCACGGCTTCTAGACCGACAACAAACCTAAACAATATGAATAACCTTGTAATTTCAGTAAAACAAGATGATTTTGACGGCTAGTCGTCCAATCGTGTTTCAATCACGGCTTCTAGACCGACAACAAACCTAAATAATATGAATAACCTTGTAATTTCAGTAAAACAAGATGATTTTGACGGCTAGTCGTCCAATAAGTGTTTCAATCACGGCTTCTAGACCGACAACAAACCTAAACAATATGAATAACCTTGTAATTTCAGTAAAACAAGATGATAAGTTTTGACGGCTAGTCGTCCAATCGTGTTTCAATCACGGCTTCTAGACCGACAACAAACCTAAAATATGAATAACTTGTAATTTCAGTAAAACAAGATGATTTTGACGGCTAGTCGTCTAATCGTGTTTCAATCACGGCTTCTAGACCGACAACAAACCTAAACAATATGAATAACCTTGTAATTTCCAGTAAACAACATGATTTTGACGGCTAGTCGTCCAATCGTGTTTCAATCACGGCTTCTAGACCGACAACAAACCTAAACAATATGAATAACCTTGTAATGAAGTTACAGTAAACCCAAGATGATTTTGACGGCTAGTCGTCCAATCGTGGTTTCAATCACGGCTTCTAGACCGACAACAAACCTAAACAATATGAATAACCTTGTAACTTCAGTAAAACAAGATGATTTAGGACGGCTAGTCGTCCTAATCAGAAACAATCAATGGCTTCAGATGTCCATACTGTCCAAACTAATATGAATAACCTTGTAATTTCAGAAAATCAAGAGGATTTTGACGTATAGTCATCCATTCAGCTTAACGCTACTAGACTGATAAACAAGTCCTAAAACAATATGAATAACTTGTAATTCATACCAAACAGATGATTCTGGATGTATTAGTCATCCACCTGTTTCATCACGGCTTAGACCATTGAACAAACCTAAACAATACGAATAATCCAATGGCAGTCAGCCATAAGAGCGATTTTGACGACACGTCCATCAAGAAACTGTAATCATTGTCCTAGACCGACAACAAACCTAAACAATATGAATAACCTTGTAATTTCAGTAAAACAAGATGATTTTGACGGCTAGTCGTCCAATCGTGTTTCAATCACGGCTTCTAGATCGACAACAAACCTAAACAATATGAATAACCTTGTAATTTCAGTAAAACAAGATGATTTGATTGGCTAGTCGTCCAATCGTGTTTCAATCACGGCTTCTAGACCGACAACAAACCTAAAACAAATATGAATAACTTGAATTTCAGTGAAAATATGATGATTTTGACGGCTAGTCGTCCAATCGTTTCAATCACGGCTTCTAGACCGACAACAAACCTAAACAATATGAATAACATTGTAATTTCAGTAAAACAAGATGATTTTGACGCATAGTCGTCCAATCGTGTTTCAATACGGCTTTAGACCGACAACAAACCTAAACAATATGAATAACCTTGTAACTTCAGTAAACAAGATGATTTTGACGGCTAGTCGTCCAATCGTGTTTCAATCACGGCTTCTAGACCGACAACAAACCTAAACAATACGAATAACCTTGTAATTTCAGTAAAACAAGATGATTGAATGCTAGACCCAATAACTAATGCGGAACCACGGCTTCTAGTCCGACAACAAACGTAAACAATATGAATAACCATGCAATTACATTAAACAATATGATTTTGACGTCTAGTCGTCCAATTGTCGTCCAATCAATGGCTTCTAGTCCGACAACAAAACGTAAACCATGTGAATAACCTTGTAATTTCAGTAAAACAAGAGGATTTTGACGGCTAGTCGTCCCATCGTGTTTCAATCACGGCTTCTAGACCGACAACAAACCTAAACAATATGAATAACCTTGTAATTTCAGTAAAAACAAGATGATTTTGACGGCTAGTCGTCCAATCGAGTTTCAATCACGGCTTCTAGACCGACAACAAACCTAAACAATACGAATAACCTTGTAATTTCAGTAAAACAAGATGATTTACGGCTACGTCCAATCGTGTTTCAATCACGGCTTCTAGACCGACAACAAACATAAAAAATATGAATAACCTTGTAATTTCAGTAAACAAGATGATTTTGACGGCTAGTCGTCCAATCGTGTTTCAATCACGGCTTCTAGACCGACAACAAACCTAAACAATATGAATATCCTTGTAATTTCAGTAAAACAAGATGATTTAACGGCTAGTCGTCCAATCGTGTTTCAATCACGGCTTCTAGACCGACAACAAACCTAAACAATATGAATAACCTGTAATTAAAACAAGATGATTTTGACGGCTAGTCGTCCAATCGTGTTTCAATCACGGCTTCTAGACCGACAACAAACCTAAACAATATGAATAACCTTGTAATTTCACTAAAACAAGATGATTTTGACGGCTAGTCGTCCAATAGTGTTTCAATCACGGCTTCTAGACCGACAACAAACCTAAACAATATGAATAACCTTGTAATTTCAGTAAAACAAGATGATTTTGACGGCTAGTCGTCCAATCGTTTCAATCACGGCTTCTAGACCGACAACAAACCTAAACAATATGAATAACCTTGTAATTTCAGTAAAACAAGATGATTTTCACGGTTGTCGTCCAATCGTATTTCAATCACGGCTTCTAGACCGACAACAAACTCCAACAATATGAATAACCTTGTAATTTCAGTAAAACAAGATGATTTTGACGGCTAGTCGTCCAATCGTGTTTCAATCACGGCTTCTAGACCGACAAACCTAAACAATATGAATAACCTTGTAATTTCAGTAAAACAAGATGATTTTGACGGCTAGTCGTCCAAATCGTGTTTCAATCACGGCTTCTAGACCGACAACAAACCTAAACAATATGAATAACCTTGTAATTTCAGTAAAACAAGATGATTTTGAATGCTAGACCCAGAATTGTCGTGAAACCACGGCTTCTAGTCCGACAACAAACGTAAACAATATGAATAACCATGCAATTACATTAAACAATATGATTTTGACGTCTAAGTCGTCCAATTGTCGTCCAATCACGGCTTCTAGTCCGACAACAAACGTAAACCATGTGAATAACCTTGTAATTTCAGTAAAACAAGATGATTTTGACGGCTAGTCGTCCCATCGTTTCAATCACGGCTTCTAGACCGACAACAAACCTAAACAATATGAATAACCTTGTAATTTCAGTAAACAAGATGATTTTGACGGCTAGTCGTCCAATCGAGTTTCAATCACGGCTTCTAGACCGACAACAAACCTAAACAATACGAATAACCTTGTAATTTCATAAACAAGATGATTTTGACGGCTAGTCGTCCAATCGTGTTTCAATCACGGCTTCTAGACCGACAACAAACATAAAAAATATGAATAACCTTGTAATTTCAGTAAAACAAGATGATTTTGACGGCTAGTCGTCCAATCGTGTTTTAATCACGGCTTCTAGACCGACAACAAACCTAAACAATATGAATATCCTTGTAATTTCAGTAAACAAGATGATTTAACGGCTAGTCGTCCAATCGTGTTTCAATCACGGCTTCTAGACCGACAACAAACCTAAACAATATGAATAACCTCGGTAATTTCAGTAAAACAAGATGATTTTGACGGCTAGTCGTCCAATCGTGTTTCAATCACGGCTTCTAGACCGACAACAAAACCTAAACAATATGAATAACCTTGTAATTTCAGTAAAACAAGATGATTTTGACGGCTAGTCGTCCAATAGTGTTTCAATCACGGCTTCTAGACCGACAACAAACCTAAACAATATGAATATAATCTTGTAATTTCAGTAAAACAAGATGATTTTGACGGCTAGTCGTCCAATCGTGTTTCAATCACGGCTTCTAGACCGACAACAAACCTAAACTATATGAATAACCTTGTAATTTCAGTAAAACAAGATGATTTTGACGGCTAGTCGTCCAATCGTGCTCAATCACGGCTTCTAGACCGACAACAAAACCTAAACAATATGAATAACCTTGTAATTTCAGTAAAACAAGATGATTTTGACGGCTAGTCGTCCAATCGTGTTTCAATCACGGCTTCTAGACCGACAACAATCCTAAACAATATGAATAACCTTGTAATTTCAGTAAAACAAGACGATTTTGACGGCTAGTCGTCCAATCGTGTTTCAATCACGGCTTCTAAACCGACAACAAACCTAAACAATATGAATAACCTTGTAATTTCAATGCAGGCAAGATGATTTTGACGGCTAGTCGTCCAGTAGAACACAATCACAGCTAGACCGACAACAAACCTAAACAATATGAATAACCTTGTAATTTCAGTAAAACAAGATGATTTTGACGGCTAGTCGTCCAATCGTGTTTCAATCACGGCTTCTAGACCGACAACAAACCTAAACAATATGAATAACCTTGTAATTTCAGTAAAACAAAGATGATCTTGACGGCTAGTCGTCCAATCGTGTTTGCTAATCACGGCTTCTAGACCGACAACAAACCTAAACAATATGAATAACCTTGTAATTTCAGTAAAACAAGATATGTTTTGACGGCTAGTCGTCCAATCGTCTTTCAATTTGACTTCTAGACCGACAACAAACCTAAACAATATGAATAACCTTGCAATTCCAGTAAAACAGATGATTTTGACGGCTAGTCGTCCAATCGTGTTTCAATCACGGCTTCTAGACCGACAACAAACCTAAACAATATGAATAACCTTGTAATTTCGGTAAAACAAGATGATTTTGACGTGGTCGTCAATCGTGTTTCAATCACGGCTTCTAGACCGACAACAAACCTAAACAATATGAATAACCTTGTAATTTCAGTAAAACAAGATGATTTTGACGGCTAGTCGTCCAATCGTGTTTCAATCACGGCTTCTGAACCGACAACAAACCTAAACAATATGAATAACCTTGTAATTTCAGTAAAACAAGATGATCTTGACGACTGGTCGTCCCAGTCGTGTTTCAATCACGGCTTCTAGACCGACAACAAACCTAAACAATATGAATAACCTTGTAATTTCGGTAAAACAAGATGATTTTGACGGCTAGTCATCCAATCGTCTTTCAATCACAACTTCTAGACCGACAACAAACCTAAACAATATGAATAACCTTGCAATTCCGGTAAAACAAATTTTGACGGCTAGTCGTCCAATCGTGTTTCAATCACAGCTTCTAGACCGACAACAAACCTAAACAATATGAATAACCTTGTAATTTCAGTAAAAACAAGATGATTTTGACGGCTAGTCGTCCAATCGTGTTTCAATCACGGCTTCTGAACCAAACAACAAACCTAAACAATATGAATAACCTTGTAATTTCAGTAAAACAAGATGATTTTGACGGCTAGTCGTCCAATCGTGTTTCAATCACGGCTTCTAGTACAAACAACAAACCTAAACAATATGAATAACCTTGTAATTTCAGTAAAACAAAGGAAGTTTTGACGGCTAGTCATTGATCGTGTTTCAATCACGGCTTCTAGACCGACAACAAACCTAAACAATATGAATAACCTTGTAATTTCGGTAAAACAAGATGATTTTGACGGCTAGTCGTCCAATAGTGTTTCAATCACGGCTTCTCGACGACAACAAAACTAAACAATATGAATAACCTTGTAATTTCAGTAAAACAAGATGATTTTGACGGCTAGTCGTCGTCGTGTTTCAATCGCTAGACCGACGACAAACCTAAACAATATGAATAACCTTGTAATTTCAGTAAAACAAAATGATTTTCACGGCTAGTCGTCCAATCATGTTCAATCACGGCTTCTAGACCGACAACAATCCTAAACAATATGAATAACCTTGTAATTTCAGTAAAACAAGATGATTTTGGCGGCTAGTCGTCCAATCGTGTTTTCAATCACGGCTTCTAGACCGACAACAAACCTAAACAATATGAATAACCTTGTAATTTCAGTAAAACAAGATGATGTTGACGGCTAGTCGTCCAATCGTGTTTCAATCACGGCTTCTCGACCAAACAACAAACCTAAACAATATATGAATAACCTTGTAATTTCAGTAAAACAAGATGATTTTTGACAGCTAGTCGTCCAATCGTGTTTCAATCACGGCTTCTCGACCGACAACAAAACTAAACAATATGAATAACCTTGTAATTTCAGTAAAACAAGATGATGTTGACGGCTAGTCGTCCAATCGTGTTTCAATCACGGCTTCTCGACCGACAACAAACCTAAACAATATGAATAGCTTCCTTGTAATTTCGGTAAAACAAGATGATGTTGGCGACTGGTCGTCCAATCGTGTTTCAATCACGGCTTCTCGACCGACAACAAAACTAAACAATATGAATAACCTTGTAATTTCGGTAAAACAAGATGATTTTGACGGCTAGTCGTCCAATCGTGTTTCAATCACGGCTTCTAGACCGACAACAAACCTAAACAATATGAATAACCTTGTAATTTCAGTAAACAAGATGATGTTGACGGCTAGTCGTCCAATCGTGTTTCAATCACGGCTTCTCGACCGACAACAAACCTAAACAATATGAATAACCTTGTAATTTCAGTAAAACAAGATGATTTTGAGGGCTAGTCGTCCAATCGTGTTTCAATCACATTATGAACCGACAACAAACCTAAACAATATGTGAATAACATTGTAATTTCAGTAAAACAAGATGATTTTGACGGCTAGTCGTCCAATCGTGTTTCAATCACGGCTTCTAGACCGACAACAAACCTAAACAATATGAATAACCTTGTAATTTCAGTAAAACAAGATGATTTTGACGGCTAGTCGTCCAATCGTGTTTCAATCACAGCTTCTAGACCGACAACAAACCTAAACAATATGAATAACCTTGTAATTTCGGTAAAACAAGATGATTTTGACGGCTAGTCGTCCAATCGTCTTTCAATCACGGCTTCTAGACCGACAACAAACATAGACAATGAATAACCTTGTAATTTCAGTAAAACAAAGATGATTTTGACAGCTAGTCGTCCAATCATTTCAATCACGGCTTCTAGACCAAACAACAAACCTAAACAATATGAATAACCTTGTAATTTCAGTAAAACAAGATGATTTTGACGGCTAGTCGTCCAATCGTGTTTCAATCATGGCTTCTAGACCGACAACAAACCTAAACAATATGAATAACCTTGTAATTTCGATAAAAACAAGATGATTTTGACGGCTGGTCGTCCAATCGTGTTTTGTAATCGCTTCTAGACCGACAACAAACCTAAACAATATGAATAACCTTGTAATTTCAGTAAAACAAGATGATTTTCACGGCTAGTCGTCCAATCGTGTTTCAATCACGGCTGACAGACAAACAACAAACCTAAACAATATGAATAACCTTGTAATTTCAGTAAAACAAGATGATTTTCACGGCTAGTCGTCCAATCGTGTTTCAATCACGGCTTCCTAGACAAACAACAAACCTAAACAATATGAATAACCTTGTAATTTCAGTAAAACAAGATGATTTTGACGGCTAGTCGTCCAATCGTGTTTCAATCACGGAGTTCTAGACCGACAACAAACCTAAACAATATGAATAACCTTGTAATTTCAGTAAAACAAGATGATTTTCACGGCTAGTCCTTCAATCGTGTTTCAATCACGACTTCTAGACCAACAACATACCTAAACAATATGAATAACCGCCTTGTAATTTCAGTAAAACAAGATGATTTTGACGGCTAGTCGTCCAATCGTGTTTCAATCACGGCTTCTAGACCGACAAACCTAAAAAAATATGAATAACTGTAATTTCAGTAAAACAAGATGATTTTGACAGCTGGTCGTCTAATCGTGTTTCAATCACGGCTTCTAGACCGACAACAAACCTAAACAATATGGGCCTTTTGTAATTTCAGTAGTATGATTTTGACGGCTAGTCGTCCAATCGTGTTTCAATCACGGCTTCTAGACCGACAACAAACCTAAACAATATGAATAACCTTGTAAATACAGTAAAACAAGATGATTTTACGGCTAGTCGTCCAATCGTGTTTCAATCACGGCTTCTAGACCGACAACAAACCTAAACAATATGAATAACCTTGGCAACAGTAAAACAAGATGATTGTGACGGCTAGTCGTCCAATCGTGTTTCAATCACGGCTTCTAGACCGACAACAAATCTAAACAATATGAATAACCTTGTAATTTCAGTAAAACAAGATGATTTTGACGGCTAGTCGTCCAATCGTGTTTCCAATCACGGCTTCTAGACCGACAACAAACCTAAACAATATGAATAACCTTGTAATTTCGGTCAAACAAGATGATTTTGACGGCTGGTCGTCCAATCGTGTTTCAATCGCTTCTAGACCGACAACAAAACCTAAACAATATGAATAACCTTGTATTGCAGTCAAACAAGATGATTTTGACGGCTAGTCGTCCAATCGTGTTCCAATCACGGCTTCTAGACCGACAACAAACCTAAACAATATGAATAACCTTGTAATTTCAGTAAAACAAGATGATTTTGACGGCTAGTCGTCCAATCGTGTTTCAATCACGGCTTCTAGACCGACAACAAACCTAAACAATATGAATAACCTTGTAATTTGATAAAACAAGATGATTTTGACGGCTAGTCGTCCAATCGTGTTTCAATCACGGCTTCTAGACCGACAACAAACCTAAACAATATGAATAACCTTGTAATTTCAGTGAGCAGATGATTTTGACGGCTAGTCGTCCAATCGTGTTTCAATCACGGCTTGTCCTAGATGACAACAAACCTAAACAATATGAATAACATTGTAATTTCAGTAAAACAAGATGATTTTGACGGCTAGTCGTCCAATCGTGTTTCAATCACGGCTTCTAGACCGACAACAAACCTAAACAATATGAATAACCTTGTAACTTCGGTAAAACAAGATGATTTTGACGGCTAGTCGTCCAATCGTGTTTCAATCACGGCTTCTAGACCGACAACAAACCTAAACAATATGAATAACCTTGTAATTTCAGTGAAACAGTTTTGACGGCTAGTCGTCCAATCGTGTTTCAATCACGGCTTCTAGACCGACAACAATCCTAAACAATAGCAAGAATAACCTTGTCATTTCAGATGGTAACAAGATGATGTTGGATGCCAGTCGTCCAATCGTGTTTCAATCACGGCTTCTCGACCACAACAAAACTAAACAATAGAATAACCTTGTAATTTCAGTCAAACAAGATGATTTTGACGGCTAGTCGTCCAATCGTGTTTCAATCACGGCTTCTCGACCGACAACAAACCTAAACAATATCAATAACCTTGTAATTTCAGTAAAACAAGACGATTTTGACGCATATCGTCCAATCGTGATTCAATCACGGCTTCTTTGGGACCGGACAACCAACCTAAACAATATGAATAACCTTGTAATTTCAGTAAAACAAGATGATTTTGACGGCTAGTCGTCCAATCGTGTTTCAATCACGTTTCTAGGACCGACAACAAACCTCCAAACAATATGAATAACCTTGTAATTTCAGTAAAACAAAATGGATTTTGACGCTGTCCAATCGTGTTTCAATCAGCGGCTTCTAGACCGACAAAAAACCTAAACAATATGAATAACCTTGTAATTTCAGTAAAACAAGATGATTTTGACGGCTAGTCGTCCAATCGTATTTCAATCACGGTTTCTAGACCGACAAATAAAACCTAAACAATATCAATAACCTTGCAATTACAGTAAAACAAGATGATTTTGAAAGCTAGACGTACAATTGTCTTGAAACCACGGCTTCTATTCCGACAAATGTAAACAATATGAATAACGATGCAATTACATTAAACAATATAATTTTGAGGGCTAGTCGTCCAATTGTCGTCCAATCACAGTCAAGTCCGAAAACAAACCTAAACAACATGAATAACCTACCAGTAAAACAAGATGATTTTGACGGCTAGTCGTCCAATCGTGTTTCAATCACGGCTTCTAGACCGACAACAAACCTAAACAATATGAATAACCTTGTAATTTCAGTAAAACAAGATGATTTTGACGGCTAGTCGTCCAATCGCTTCAATCACGGCTTCTAGACCGACACAAACCCAAACAATATGAATAACCTTGTAATTTCAGTAAACAAGATGATTTTGAATGCTAGTCGTCCAATCGTGTTTCAATCACGGCTTCTAGACCGACAACAAACCTAAACAATATGAATAACCTTGTACTTGGTAAAACAAGATGATTTTGACGGTCGTCCAATCGTGTTTCAATCACGGCTTCTAGACCTGCAACAAAACCTAAACAATAATAATAATCCCTGTAATTTCAGTAAAACAAGATGATTTTGACGGCTAGTCGTCCAATCGTGTTTCAATCACGGCTTCTAGACCGACAACAAACCTAAACAATATGAATAACCTTGTAATTTCAGTAAAACAAGATGATTTTGACGGCTAGTCGTCCAATCGTGTTTCAATCACGGCTTCTAGACCGACAACAAACCTAAACAATATGAATAACCTTGTAATTTCAGTAAAACAAGATGATTTTGACGGCTAGTCGTCCAATCGTGTTTCCAATCTGGCTTTCAGACCGACAACAAACCTAAACAATATGAATAACCTTGTAATTTCAGTAAAACAAGATGACTTTGACGGCTAGTCGTCCAATCGTGTTTCAATCAGCTACTAGACCGACAACAAACCTAAACAATCTGAATAACCTTGTAATTTCAAAAGTAAAACAAGATATCGTGGATGGGTTAGTCGTCCTCAACTTGTGTTTCAATCACGGTTTCTAGACCGACAACAAACCTAAACAATATGAATAACCTTGTAAATTTCAGTAAAAACAAGATGATTTTGACTTTGCCAGTCGTCCAATCGTGTTTCAATCACGGCTTCTAGACCGACAACAAACCTAAACAATATGAATAACCTGAAAATTTCAAAAAACAAGATGATTTTGGACGGCTAGTCGTCCAATCGTGTTCAATCACGGCTTCTAGGCCGACAACAAACCTACCAATATGAATAACCTTGTAATTTCAGTAAAAACAAGACGATTTTGATGGCTAGTCGTCCAACTGTGTTTCAATCACGGCTTCTAGACCGACAACAAACCCAAACAATATGAATAACCTTGTAATTTCAGCAAAACAAGATGAGTTTCGACGGCTAGTCGTCCAATCGTGTTTCAACGCCGCTTCTAGACCGACAACAAACCTAAACAATATGAATAACCAATTTCAGTAAAACAAGATGATTTTGACGGCTAGTCGTCCAATCGTGTTTCAATCACGGCTTCTAGACCGACAACAAACTCAAACAATATGAATCTCCTTGTAATTTCAGTAAAACAAGATGATTATGACGGCTAGTCGTCCAATCGTGTTTCAATCACGGCTTCTAGACCGACAACAAACCTAAACAATATGAATAACCTTGTGAATTTCAGTAAAACAAGATGATTTTGACGGCTGGTCGTCCAATCGTGTTTAAATCACGTCTTCTAGACCGACAACAAACCTAAACAATATGATAACCTTGTAATTTCAGTAAAACAAGATGATTTTGACGGCTAGTCGTCCAATCGTGTTTCAATCACGGCTTCTAGACCGACAACAAACCTTCGGCTCATATGAATAACCTTGTAATTTCAGTAAAAACCAAGATGATTTGACGGCTAGTCGTCCAATCGTGTTTCAATCACGGCTTCTAGACCGACAACAAACCTAAACAATATGAATAACCTTGTAATTTCCAGTAAAACAAGATGATTTTGACGGCTAGTCGTCCAATCGTGTTTCAATCACGGCTTCTAGACCGACAACAAAACCTAAACAATATGAATAACCTTGTAATTTCAGTAAAACAAGATGATTTTGACGGCTAGTCGTCCAATCGTGTTTCAATCACGGCTTCTAGGCCGGCAACAAACCTAAACAATATGAATAGCCTTGTAATTTCAGTAAAACAAGATGATTTTGACGGCTAGTCGTCCAATCGTGTTTCAATCACACAGACCGACAACAAACCTAAACAATATGAATAGCAACCAATTTCAGTAAAACAAGATGATTTTGACGTAGTCGTCCAATCGTGTTTCAATCACGGCTTCTAGGCCGACAACAAACCTAAACAATATGAATAACCTTGTAATTTCAGTAAAACAAGATGATTTTGACGGCTAGTCGTCAATCGTGTTTCAATCACGGCTAGACCGACAACAAACCTAAACAATATGAATAACCTTGTAATTTCAGTAAAACAAGATGATTTTGACGCTGGTCGTCCAATCGTGTTTCAATCACGGCTTCTAGACCGACAACAAACCTAAACAATGAATAACCTTGTAATTTCAGTAAACAAGATGATTTTGACGGCTAGTCGTCCAATCGTGTTTCAATCACGGCTTCTAGACCGACAACAAACCTAAACAATATGAATATCCTTGTGTTCAATAAAACAAGATGATTATGACAGCTAGTCGTCCAATCGTGTTTCAATCACATTTCTAGACCGACAACAAAACCTAAACAATATGAATAACCTTGTAATTTCAGTAAAACAAGATGATTTTGACGGCTAGTCGTCCAATCGTGTTTGTCACGTCTTCTAGACCGACAACAAACCTAAACAATATGAATAGCCTTGTAATTTCAGTAAAACAAGATGATTTTGACGGCTAGTCGTCCAATCGTGTTTCAATCACGGCTTCTAGACCGACAACAAACCTAAACAATATGAATAACCTTGTAATTTCAGTAAAACAAGATGATTTTGACGGCTAGTCGTCCAATCCGTGTTTCAATCACGGCTTCTAGACCGACAACAAACCTAAACAATATGAATAACCTTGTAATTTCAGTAAAACAAGATTATTTTGACGGCTAGTCGTCCAATCGTGTTTCAATCACGGCTTCTAGACCGACAACAAACCTAAACAATATGAATAACCTTGTAATTTCAGTAAAACAAGATGATTTTTGACGTAGTCGTCCAATCGTGTTTCAATCCGCAGCTTCTAGACCGACAACAAACCTAAACAATATGAATAACCTTGTAATTTCAGTAAAACAAGATGATTTTGACGGCTAGTCGTCCGATCGTGTTTGATCTGCGTCTTCTAGACCGACAGCAAACCTAAGCAATATGAATAACCTTGTAATTTCAGTAAAACAGGATGATTTTGACGGCTAGTGGTCCGATCGTGTTTCAATCACGGCTTCTAGACCGACAACAAACCTAAACAATATGAATAACCTTGTCATTTAAGTAAAGCAAGATGATTTTGACGGCTAGTCGTCCAATCGTGTTTCAATCAGCGCTTCTAGACCGACAACAAATCTAAACAATATGAATAACCTTGTAATTTCAGTAAAACAAGATGATTTTGACGGCTAGTCGTCCAATCGTGTTTCAATCACGGCTTCTAGACCGACAACAAAGCTAAACAATATGAATAACCTTGTAATTTCAGTAAAACAAGATGATTTTGACGGCTAGTCGTCCAATCGTGTTTCAATCACGGCTTCTAGACCGACAACAAACCTAAACACTCTGAATAACCTTGTAATTTCAGTAAAACAAGATGATTTTGACGGCTAGTCGTCCAATCGTGTTTCAATCTTGGCTCCTAGACCGACATAAACCTAAACAATATGAATAACCTTGTAATTTCAGTAAAACAAGATGATTTTGACGGCTAGTCGTCCAATCGTGTTTCAATCACGGCTTCTAGACCGACAACTAACCTAAACAATATGAATAACCTTGTAATTTCAGTAAAACAAGATGATTTCCGGCTAGTCGTCCAATCGTGTTTCAATCACGGCTTCTAGGCCGACAACAAACCTAAACAATATAAAGATAACCTTGTAATTTCAGTAAAACAAGATGATTTTGACGGCTAGATCGTCCAATCGTGTTTCAATCCACGGCCTAGACCGACAACAAAACCTAAATAATATAGATAACCTTGTAATTTCAGTAAAACAAGATGATTTTGACGGCTAGTCGTCCGATCGTGTTTCAATCATCTTACAGACCGACAGCAAACCTAAACAATATGAATAACCTTGTAATTTCAGTAAAACAGGATGATTTTGACAGCTGGTGGCCAAGTCGTGTTTCAATCACGGCTTCTAGACCGACAACAAACCTAAACAAATAGATAACCTTGTAATTTCAGTAAAACAAAGATGATTTTGACGGCTAGTCGTCCAATCGTGTTTTCAATCACATCTAGACCGACAACAAAAATAAACAATATGAATAACGCCAATTTTCATTAAAACAAGATGATTTTGACGGCTAGTCGTCCAATCGTGTTTCAATCACGGCTTCTAGACCGACAACAAACCTAAACAATATGAATAACCTTGTAATTTCATTTAAACAAGATGATTTTGACGGCTAGTCGTCCAATTGTCTTCAATCGGCTTCTAGACCGACAACAAAACTAAACAATATGAATAACCTTGTAATTTCAGTAAAACAAGATGATTTTGACGGCTAGTCGTCCAATCGTGTTTCAATCCACGGCTTCTAGACCGACAACAAACCTAAACAATATGAATAACCTTATAATTTCAGTAAAACAAGATGATTTTGACGGCTAGTCGTCCAATCGTGTTTCAATCACGGCTTCTAGACCGACACAAACCTAAACAATATGAATAACCTTGTAATTTCCAGTAAAACAAGATGATTTTGAATGCTAGTCGTCCAATCGTGTTTCAATCACGGCTTCTAGACCAACAACAAACCTAACCAATATGAATAACCTTGTAATTTCAGTAAAACAAGATGATTTTGACGGCTAGTCGTCGTCGATATTTCAGTATCACAGCTTCGACCGACAACAAACCTAAACAATATGAATAACCTTGTAATTTCAGTAAAGCAGATGATTTTGACGGCTAGTCGTCCAATCGTGTTTCAATCACGGCTTCTAGACCGACAACAAACCTAAACAATATGAATAACCTTGTAATTTCAGTAAACAAGATGATTTTGACGGCTAGTCGTCCAATCGTGTTTCAATCACGGCTTCTAGACCGACAACAAAACTAAACAATATGAATAACCTTGTAATTTCAGTAAAACAAGATGATTTTTTGACGGCTAGTCCGTCCAATCGTGTTTCAATCACGGCTTCTAGACCGACAACAAACCTAAACAATATGAATAACCTTGTAATTTCAGTAAAACAAAGATGATTTTGACGTAGTCGTCCAATCGTGTTTCAATCACGGCTTCTAGACCATTAGCAAACCTAAACAATATGAATAACCTTGTAATTTCAGTAAAACAAGATGATTTTGACGTAGTCACGTCCAATCGTGTTTCAATCACGGCTTCTAGACCAACAACAAGCCTAAACAATATGAATAACCTTGTAATTTCAGTAAAACAAGATGATTTTGACGGCTAGTCGTCCAATCGTGTTTCAATCACAGTTTCTAGACCAAACAACAAACCTAAACAATATGAATAACCTTACAATTACAGTAAAACAAGATGATTTTGAATGCTAGACGTACAATTGTCGTGAAACCACGGCTAGTCCGACAATGACGTAAACAATATGAATAACCATGCAATTACATTAAACAATATGATTTTGAGAGTCTAGTCGTCCAATTGTCGTCCAATCACAGCTTCTAGTCCGACAACAAGCCTAAACAACAATATGAATAACCTTGTAATTTCAGTAAAACAAGATGATTTTGACGGCTAGTCGTCCAATCGTGTTCCAATCACGGCTTCTAGACCGACAGCAAACCTAAACAATATGAATAACCTTGTAATTTCAGTAAAACAAGATGATTTTGACGGCTAGTCGTCCAATCGTGTTTCAATGACAGCTTCTAGACCGACAACAAACCTAAACAATATGAATAACCTTGTAATTTCAGTAAAACAAGATTATTTTGACGGCTAGTCGACCAATCGTGTTTTCAATCTAAAACTCAGACAAGCAACAAACCTAAACAATAGGAATAACCTTGTAATTTCAGTAAAACAAGATGAATTTGACGGCTAGTCGTCCAATCGTGTTTCAATCACGGCTTCTAGACCGACAACAAAACTGAAAACAAATATGAATAACCTTGTAATTTCAGTAAAACAAGATGATTTTGACGGCTAGTCGTCCAATCGTGTTTCAATCGGCTTCTAGACCGACAACAAACCTAAACAATATGAACTAACCTTGTAATTTCAGTGAAACAAGATGATTTTGACCGCTAATCGTCAATCGTGTTTCAATCACGGCTTCTAGACCGACAACAAACCTAAACAATATGAATAACCTTGTAATTTCAGTAAAACTAGATGATTTTGACGGCTAGTCGTCCAATAGTGTTTCAATCACGGCTTCTAGTCCGACAACAAACGTAAACAATATGAATAACCATGCAATTACATTAAACAATATGATTTTGAGGTCTAGTCGTCCAATTGTCGTCCAATCACGGCTTCTGATCCGACAACAAACGTAAACAATATGAATAACCTTGCAATTATAGTAAAACAAGATGATTTTGACGGCTAGTCGTCCAATCGTGTTTCAATCACGGCTTCTAGACCGACAACAAACCTAAACAATACTGAATAACTTTGTAATTTCAGTAAAACAAGACGATTTTGACGGCTAGTCGTCCAATCGTGTTTCAATCACGGCTTCTAGACCGACAACAAACCTAAACAATATGAATAACCTTGTAATTTCAATGAAACAGAATCAGTTACGACGGCTAGTCGTCAATCGTGTTTCAATCACGGCTTCTCGACCGACAACAAACCTAAACAATATCAATAACCTTGTAATTTCAGTAAAACAAGATGATTTTGACGGCTAGTCGTCCAATCGTGATTCAATCGGCTTCTAGACCGACAACCAACCTAAACAATATGAATAACCTTGTAATTTCAGTAAAACAAGATGATTTTGACGGCTAGTCGTCCAATCGTGTTTTCAATCACGGCTTCTAGACCGACAACAAATTACAAACAATATGAATAACCTTGTAATTTCAGTAAAACAAATGATTTTGACGTGAAGTCAGTAAATCTAATGTTCCAATCGGCACAGACCGACAAAAAACCTAAACAATATGAATAACGCCTTGAATTTCAGTAAAACAGAGTGATTTTGACGGCTAGTCGTCCAATCGTGTTCAATCACGGTTTCTAAGACAAACAACAAACCTAAACAATATCAATAACCTTGCAATTACAGTAAAACAAGATGATTTTTGAAAGCTAGACGTACAATTGTCTTGAAACCACAACTCTATTCCGACAACAAAAACGTAAACAATATGAATAACCATGCAATTACATTAAACAATATGATTTTGAGGTCTAGTCGTCCAATTGTCGTCCAATCACGGCTAGTCCGACAACAAACGTAAACAATATGAATAACCTTGCAATTATAGTAAAAATACAGATGATTTTGACGGCTAGTCGTCCAATCGTGTTTCAATCACAGCTTCTAGACCGATAATAAACCTAAACGTATGAATAACTTTGTAATTTCAGTAAAACAAGACGATTTTGACGGCTAGTCGTCCAATCGTGTTCAATCACGGCTTCTAGACCGACAAGAAACCTAAACAATATGAATAACCTTGTAATTTCAGTAAAACAAGATGATTTTTGACAGCTAGTCGTCCAATCGACATTTCAATCACGGCTTCTCGACCGACAACAAACCTAAACGTATCAATAATAACCTTAATTTCAGTAAAACAAGATGATTTTGACGGCTAGTCGTCCAATCGTGATTCAATCACGGCTTCTAGACCGACAATAACTAAACAATATGAATAACCTTGTAATTTCAGTAAAACAAAGATGATTTTGACGGCTAGTCGTCCAATCGTGTTTTCAATCACTAGCTTCTAGACCGACAACAAACCTAAACAATATGGAATAACCTTGTAATTTCGAAGTAAAACAAAATGATTTTGACGGCTAGTCGTCCAATCGTGTTTCAATCACGGCTTCTAGACCGACAAAAAACCTAAACAATATGAATAACCTTGTAATTTCAGTAAAACAAGATGATTTTGACGGCTAGTCGTCCAATCGTGTTTTTGTCACAGTTTCTAGACCGACAACAAACCTAAACAATATCAAATAACCTTGCAATTACAGTAAAACAAGATGATTTTGAAAGCTAGACGTACAATTGTCATGAAACCGCAACTTTATTCCGACAATAAACATATATTAAGCAATATGAATAACGATGCAATTACATTAAACAATATGATTTTGACGTCTGATCAATTTATAAATCACGAGCTACAATTACGACAACAAACGCAAACCATGTGAACCTTGTAATTGCCAGTAAAACAAGATGATTTTGACGGCTAGTCGTCCCATCGTGTTTAAATCTGCAGCTTCTAGACCGACAACAAACCTAAATATGGAATAACCTTGTAATTTCAGTAAAACAAAGATGATTTGACGGCTAGTCGATAAATCGGTAACGATACCTTCTAGACCGACAGCAACCTAAAACAATACGATAACCTTTAATTTCAGTAAAACAAGATGATTTTGACGGCTAGTCGTCCAATCGTGTTTCAATCACGGCTTCTAGACCGACACAAACCCTAAACAATATGAATAACCTTGTAATTTCAGTAAAACAAGATGATTTTGAATGCTAGTCGTCCAGTGTTTCAATCACGGCTTCTAGACCGACAACAAACCTAAACAATATGAATAACCTTGTAATTTCAGTAAAAAAACAAGATGATTTTGACAGCTGGTCATTGAAGTAACAGTAAACTTCTGATATACCAAACATATAAACCTAAACAATATGAATAACCTTGTAATTTCAGTAAAACAAGATGATTTTGACGGCTAGTCGTCCAATCGTGTTTCAATCACAGCTTCTGAACCGACAACAAACCTAAACAATATGAATAACTGCCGCCATTTGTTAAACAAGGGTGATTTTGACGGCTAGTCGTCCAATCGTGTTTCAATCACGGCTTCTAGACCGACAACAAACCTAAACAATATGAATAACCTTGTAATTTCATTAAAACAAGATGATTTTGACGGCTAGTCGTCAATTGTCTTCCAGTCGGCTTCTAGACCGACAACAAAACTAAACAATATGAATAACCTTGTAATTTCAGTAAAACAAGATGATTTTGACGGCTAGTCGTCCAATCGTGTTTCAATCACGGCTTCTAGACCGACAACAAGCCTAAACAATATGAATAACCTTATAATTTCAGTAAAACAAGGTGTTTGACGTAGTCGTCCAATCGTGTTTCAATCGCTTCTAGACCGACACAAACCCTAAACAATATGGAATAACCTTGTAATTTCAGTAAAACAAGATGATTTTAGATGCTAGTCGTCCAATCGTGTTTCAATCACGGCTTCTAGACCAACAACAAACCTAAACAATATGAATAACCTTGTAATTTCAGTAAAACAAAGATGATTTTGACGGCTAGTCGTCCAATCGTGTTCCAATCACGGCTTCTAGACCGACAACAAACCTAAACAATATGAATAACCTTGTAATTTCAGTAAAACAAGATGATTTGACGGCTAGTCGTCAATCGTGTTTCAATCACGGCTTCTGAACCGACAACAAACCTAAACAATATGAGCCTTGTATAATTCAATAAAAATGAAGATGATTTTAATGACTTCGTGTCAATCGTGTTTTAAGTAAACCTGAATGAGCAACAGAGCTAAACAATATGAATAACCTTGTAATTTCAGTAAAACAAAGATGGTTACGAAAGCTTATTTCGTCGTCCAATCGTGTTTCAATCACGGCTACAAGACCGACCTTAAACCTAACCAATATGAATAACCTTGTAATTTCAGTAAAACAAGATGATTTTTGACGGCTAGTCGTCCAATCGTGTTTCAATCACGGCTTCTAGACCGACAACAAACCTAAACAATATGAATAACCTTGTAATTTCAGTAAAACAGATGATTTTGACGGCTAGTCGTCAATCGTGTTTCAATCACATTTAGACCGACAACAAACTAAACAATATGAATAACCTTGTAATTTCAGTAAACAAAATTTTTGTGGCTGAAATTAATCAATCGTGTTTCAATCACGGTTTCTAGACCGACAACAAACCTAAACAATATGAATAACCTTGCAATTACAGTAAAACAAGATTGATTTTGAATGCTAGACGTACAATTGTCGTGAAACCACGGCTTCTAGTCCGACAACAAACGTAAACAATATGAATAACCATGCAATTACATTAAACAATATGATTTTGAGGTCTAGTCGTCCAATTGTCGTCCAATCACAGCAAATAGTCCGACAACAAACCTAAACAATATGAATAACCTTGTAATTTTCGATAAAACAAGATGATTTTGACGGCTAGTCGTCCAATCGTGTTCAATCACGGCTTCTAGACCGACAACAAACCTAAACAATATGAATAACCTTGTAATTTCAGTAAAACAAGATGATTTTGACGACTGAATCAGTCTCCAATCGTGTTTCAATGACGGCTTCTAGACCGACAACAAACCTAAACAATATGAATAACCTTGTAATTTCAGTAAAACTTGATTATTTTGACAGCTAGTCGTCCAATCGTGTTTCAATCACGGCTTCTAGACCGACAACCAAACCTAAACAATAGGAATAACCTTTATTTCAGTAGAGCAAGATGGTGGCAAGCTAGTCGTCCAATCGTGTTTTAATCACACGGCTTCTAGACCGACAATAAAACTAAACAATATGAATACCTTGTAATTTCAGTAAACAAGATGATTTTGACGGCTAGTCGTCAATCGTGTTTCAATCACGGCTTCTAGACCGACAACAAACCTAAATATGAATAACCTTGTAATTTCAGTGAAACAAGATGATTTGACCGCTAGACGTCCAATCATTGTTCAAATACAGCTCAGACCAAATATGTAAACCTAAACAATATGAATAACCTTGTAATTTCAGTAGTAGATGATTTTGACGGCTAGTCGTCCAGTGTTTGTCAAAAGCTTCTAGTCCGGCAACAAGCATCAACAATATGAACTCTTATTCTTCGTCCATTAAACAATATGATTTTTGAGGTCTAGTCGTCCAATTGTCGTCCAATCACGGCTTCTAGTCCGACAACAAACGTAAACAATATGAATAACCTTGCAATTATAGTAAAACAAGATGATTTTGACGGCTAGTCGTCCAATCGTGTTTCAATCACGGCTTCTAGACCGACAACAAACCTAAACGTATTAATAATATTATGAATAACTTTGTGAACAATCAAGAATAAGACGATTTTGACGGCTAGTCGTCCAATCGTGTTTCAATCACGGCTTCTAGACCGACAACAAACCTAAACAATATGAATAACCTTGTAATTTCAGTAAAACAAGATGATTTTGACGGCTAGTCGTCCAATCGTGTTTCAATCACGGCTTCTCGACCGACAACAAACCTAAACAATATCAATAACCTTGTAATTTCAGTAAAACGAGATGGATTTGGTAAGCTAGTGTCCAATCATGGTCAATCACAACTGAGCCGACAACCAACCTAAACAATATGAATAGCCTTGTATTCAGTAAAACAAGATGATTTTGACGGCTAGTCGTCCAATCGTGTTTCAATCACGACACAGACCGACAACAAACCTAAACAATATGAATAACCTTGTAATTTCAGTAAAACAAAATGAGTTTGACGGCTAGTCGTCCAATCGTGTTTCAATCACAGCTTCTAGACCGACGAAAAACCTAAATAGCTATGAATATGCCAATTTCAGTAAAACAAGATGATTTTGACATTTCGTGTTAATCGTGTTCAATCACGGTTTCTAGACCGACAATAAACCTAAACAATATCAATAACCATGCAATTACAGTAAAACAAGATGATTTTTAAGAAACACAAACGATTGTCTTTGAAACCGGCTTCTATTCCGACAACAAACGTAAACCAAATATGAATAACCAGCGTGGTATGCTCAATATGATTTTGAAGTCTAGTCCGTCAGGTATCATTAAGTAAAACTACATAAGTCAAACAACAAACGTAAACAATATGAATAACCTTGCAATTATAGTAAAATTGATTTTGACACAATACGTCGTCCAATCGTGTTTCAATCCGGCTTCTGGGCGACATACAAATACAAACAATAATATGAATACTTTGTAATTTCAGTAAAACAAGACGATTTGACGGCTAGTCGTCCGATAATCGTTTCAATGACAACTAGACCGACAATAAACCTAATAAATATGAATAACCTTGTTCAGTAAAACAAGATGATTTTGGCGGCTAGTCGTCCAATCGTGTTTCAATCGCACCTTTTGGCTTCTCGACCGACAACAAACCTAAACAATATCATCATATTGTAATTTCGACAAAGCAAAAGATGATTTTGACGGCTAGTCGTCCAATCGTGATTCAGTAAACTACAGACCGACAACTGACCTAAACAATGATAACTATTGTAATTTCAGTAAAACAAGATGATTTTGACGGCTAGTCGTCCAATGTTTCGAAATCACTGCTTCTAGACCGACAACAAACCTAAACAATATGAATAACGCTATAATTTCAGTAAAACAAATGATTTTGACGGCTAGTCGATAAAAAATGTGTTTTCAATCACGGCTTCAGACCGACAACTAAACAATATGAATAACCTTGTAATTTCAAATGCAACAAGATGATTTTGACGGCTAGTCGTCCCAATCAATGGCTACAATCACGGTTTCTAGACCGACAACAAACCTAAAGCAATATCAATGACACTTGCAAATTACAGTAAAAATATAGATGATTTTGAAAGCTAGACGTACAATTGTCTTGAAACCACGGCTTCTATTCCGACAACAAACGTAAACAATGTGAATAACGATGCAATTACATTAAATATTGTAATTTTAGGGGCTAGTCGTCCAATTGTCGTCCAATCACAGCTTTAGTCGAAAACAAACCTAAACAATATGAATAACCTTGTAATTTCAGTAAAACAAGATGATTTTGACGGCTAGTCGTCAATCGTGTTTCAATCACGGCTTCTAGACCGACAACAAACCTAAACAATATGAATAACCTTGTTCAGTAAAACCAATTAATGATTTTGACGTGATGCGTCCAATCGTGTTTTCAATCTGACTTCTAGACCGACACAAACCTAAACAATATGAATAACCTTGTAATTTCAGTAAAACAAGATGATTTTGAATGCTAGTCGTCCAATCGTGTTTCAATCCGGCTTCTAGACCGACAACAAACCTAAACAATATGAATAACCTTGTAATTTTCGATAAAACAAGATGATTTTGACGGCTAGTCGTCCAATCGATGTTTTCAATCACGGCTTCTAGGGCCTGCAACAAACCTAAACAATATGAATAACCTTGTAATTTCAGTAAAACAAGATGATTTTGACGGCTAGTCGTCCAATCGTGTTTCAATCACGGCTTCTAGACCGACAACAAACCTAAACAATATGAATAACCTTGTAATTTCAGTAAACAAGATGATTTTGACGGCTAATTAGTCGATACGTGTTTCAATCACGGCTTCGTTAACAGAGCCAGCAATATGAATAACCTTGTAATTTCAGTAAAACAAGATGATTTTGACGGCTAGTCGTGAAATCGTGTTTCAATCACGGCTTCTAGACCGACAACAAACCTAAACAATATGAATAACCTTGTAATTTCATTAAAACAAGATGATTTTGACGGCTAGTCGTCCAATCGTGTTTCAATCACGGCTTCTAGACCGACAACAAACCTAAACAATATGAACTCAACGTAGAAATTTCATTAAAACAAGATGATTTTGACGGCTAGTCGTCAATTTGTCTTCAATCACGGCTTCTAGACCGACAACAAAACTAAACAATATGAATAACCTTGTAATTTCAGTAAAACAAGATGATTTTGACGGCTAGTCGTCCAATCGTGTTTCAATCCACGCTTCTAGACCGACAACAAACTAAACAATATGAATAACCTTATAATTTCAGTAAAACAAGATGATTTTGACGGCTAGTCGTCCAATCGTGTTTCAATCACGAGCTTCTAGACCGACACAAAACCTAAACAATATGAATAACCTTGTAATTTCAGTAAAACAAGATGATTTTGAATGCTAGTCGTCCAATCGTGTTTCAATCACGGCTAGACCAACAACAAAACCTAAACAATATGAATAACCTTGTAATTTCAGTAAAACAAGATGATTTTGACGGCTAGTCGTCCAATCGTGTTTCAATCACGGCTTCTAGACCGACAACAAACCTAAACAATATGAATAACCTTGTAATTTCAGTAAAACAAAGATGATTTTGACGGCTAGTCCAATCGTGTTTTCAATCACGGCTTCTAGACCGACAAGCGAGCTACAAAACGTATGAATAACCTTGTAGCAATTTCAGCAAACAAGATGATTTTGACATTGAAGTACAATCCAATCGTGTTACTAATCTGGCTTCCTAGACCGGCAACTAAAGCTGACAATATGAATAACCTTGTAATTTCAGTAAAACAGATGATTTTGACGGCTAGTCGTCCAATCGTGTTTCAATCACGGCTTCTAGACCGACAACAAACCTAAACAATATGAATAACCTTGTAATTTTCAGTAAAACAGATGATTTTGACGGCTAGTCGTCCAATCGTGTTTCAATCACTGACTTCTAGACCGACAACAAACCTAAACAATATGAATAACCTTGTAATTTCAGTAAAACAAGATGATTTTGACGGCTGAGTCGTCAATCGTGTTTCAATCCTTCCTAGACCGACAACAAACCTAAACAATATGAATAACCTTGTAATTTCAGTAAAACAAGATGATTTTGACGGCTAGTCGTCCAATCGTGTTTCAATGCGGTTTTCTAGACCGACAACAAACCTAAACAATATGAATAACCTTGCAATTACAGTAAAACAAGATGATTTTGAATGCTAGACGTACAATTGTCGTGAAACCACGGCTTCTAGTCCGACAACAAACGTAAACAATATGAATAACCATGCAATTACATTAAACAATATGATTTTGAGGTCTAGTCGTCAATTGTCGTCCAATCAACTACAGTCCGACAACAAACCTAAACAATATGAATAACCTTGTAATTTCAGTAAAACAAGATGATTTTGACGGCTAGTCGTCCAATCATTAGTTCAATCACGGCTTCTAGACCGACAACAAGCCTAAACAATATGAATAGCCTTGTAATTTCAGTAAAACAAGATGATTTTGACGGCTAGTCGTCCAATCGTGTTTCAATGACAGCTTCTAGACCGACAACAAGCCTAAAACAATATGAATAACCTTAATTTCAGTAAAACAAGATTATTTTGACGGCTAGTCGTCCAATCGTGTTTCAATCACGGCTTCTAGACCGACAACAAACCTAAACAATAGGAATAACCTTGTAATTTCAGTAAAACAAGATGAATTTGACGGCTAGTCGTCCAATCGTGTTTCAATCACGGCTTCTAGACCGACAACAAAACTAATAATATGAATAACCTTGTAATTTCAGTAAAACAAGATGATTTTGACGGCTAGTCGTCCAATCGTGTTTCAATCACGGCCTAAGACCGGCAACAAACCCTAAACAATATGAATAACCTTGTAATTTCAGGTAAAACAAGGTGATTTTGACCGCTAGTCGTCCAATCGTGTTTCAATCGGCTTCTGAGCCGACAACAAACCTAAACAATATAGATCCGCCTTGTAATTTCAGTAAAACTAGATGATTTTGTGGCTAGTCGTCCAATAGTGTTTCAATCACGGCTTCTAGTCCGACAACAAACGTAAACAATATGAATAACCATGCAATTACATTAAACAATATATTGATTTTGAGTCTAGTCGTCCAATTGTCGTCCAATCACGGCTTCTAGTCGACCAACAAACGTAAACAATATGAATAACCTTGCAATTATAGTAAAAACAGATGATTTTGACGGCTAGTCGTCCAATCGTGTTTCAATCACGGCTTCTAGACCGACAACAAACCTAAACAATGAATAACTTTGTAATTTCAGTAAAACAAGACGATTTTGACGGCTAGTCGTCCAATCGTGTTTCAATCACGGCTTCTAGACCGACAACAAACCTAAACAATATGAATAACCTTGTAATTTCAGTAAAACAAAGATGATTTTGACGGCTAGTCGTCCAATCGTGTTTGCAATCACAGCTTCTCGACCGACAACAAACCTAAACAATATCAATAACCTTGTAATTTCAGTAAAACAGATGATTTTGACGGCTAGTCGTCAATCGTGATTCAATCACGGCTTCTAGACCGACAACCAACCTAAACAATATGAATAACCTTGTAATTTCAGTAAAACAAGATGATTTTGACGGCTAGTCGTCCAATCGTGTTTCAATCACGGCTAGACCGACAACAAACCTAAACAATATGAATAACCTTGTAATTTCAGTAAAACAAAATGATTTTGACGGCTAGTCGTCCAATCGTGTTTCAATCACAACTTCTAGACCGACAAAAAACCTAAACAATATGAATAACCTTGTAATTTCAGTAAAACAAGATGATTTTGACAAGTAATCGTCAATCGTGTTTCAATCACGGTTTCTAGACCGACAACAAGCCTAAACAATATCAATAACGAATTACAGTAAAACAAGATGATTTTGAAAGCTAGACGTACAATTGTCTTGAAACCACGGCTTCTATTCCGACAGCAAACGTAAACAATATGAATAATATTACAATTACATTAAACAATATGATTTTGAGGTCTAGTCGTCCAATTGTCGTCCAATCACGGCTTCTAGTCCGACAACAAACGTAAACAATATGAATAACCTTGCAATTATAGTAAAACAAGATGATTTTGACGGCTAGTCGTCCAATCGTGTTTCAATCACGGCTTCTAGACCGACAACAAACCTAAACAATATGAATAACTTTGTAATTTCAGTAAAACAAGACGATTTTGACGGCTAGTCGTCCAATCGGTAATCCGCAGCTTCTAGACCGACCTTGAAACCTAAACAATATGAATAGCCTTGTAATTTCAGTAAACAAGATGATTTTGACGGCTAGTCGTCCAATCGTGTTTCAATCACGGCTTCTCGACCGACAACAAACCTAAACAATATCAATAACCTTGTAATTTCAGTAAAACAAGATGATTTTGACGGCTAGTCGTCCAATCGTGATTCAATCACGGCTTCTAGACCGACAACCAACCTAAACAATATGAATAACCTTGTAATTTCAGTAAAACAAAGTGATTTTGACGGCTAGTCGTCCAATCGTGTTTCAATCACGGCTTCTAGACCGACAACAAACCTAAACAATATGAATAACCTTGTAATTTCAGTAAAACAAAATGATTTTGACGGCTAGTCGTCCAATCGTGTTTCAATCACGGCTTCTAGACCGACAAAAAACCTAAACAATATGAATAACCTTGTAATTTCAGTAAAACAAGATGATTTTGACGGCTAGTCGTCAATCGTGTTTCAATCACGGTTTCTAGACCGACAGCAAACCTAAACAATATCAATAACGCACAGTACAAAGTAAAATAAATTTGAAAGCTAGACGTACAATTGTCTTGAAACCGGCTTCTATTCCGACAAACGTAAACAATATGAATAACGATGCAATTACATTAAACAATATAATTTTGAGGGCTAGTCGTCAATTGTCGTCCAATCACAGCTTCTAGTCCGAAAACAAACCTAAACAATATGAATAACCTTGTAATTTCAGTAAAACAAGATGGTTACGACGGCTAGTCGTCCAATCGTGTTTCAATCACGGCTTCTAGACCGACAACAAACCTAAACAATATGAATAACCTTGTAATTTCAGTAAAACAAGATGATTTTGGCGTAGTCGTCCAATCGTGTTTCAATCACGGCTTCTAGACCGACACAAACCTAAACAATATGAATAACCTTGTAATTTCAGTAAAACAAGATGATTTTGAATGCTAGTCGTCCAATCGTGTTTCAATCACGGCTTCTAGACCGACAACAAACCTAAACAATATGAATAACCTTGTAATTTCAGTAAAACAAGATGATTTTGACGGCTAGTCGTCCAATCGTGTTTCAATCACGGCTTCTAGACCTGCAACAAACCTAAAACAAATATGAATAACCTTGTAATTTCAGTAAAACAAGATGATTTTGACGGCTAATTTGGCAATCGTGTTTCAATCACGGCTTCTAGACCGACAACAAACCTAAACAATATGAATAACCTTGTAATTTCAGTAAAACAAAGATGATTTTGACGGCTAGTCGTCCAATCGTGTTTCAATCACGGCTTCTAGACCGACAACAAACCTAAACAATATGAATAACCTTGTAATTTCAGTAAAACAAGATGATTTTGACGGCTAGTCGTCCAATCGTGTTTCAATCACGGCTTCTAGACCGACAACAAACCTAAACAATATGAATAACCTTGTAATTTCAGTAAAACAAGATGACTTTGACGGCTAGTCGTCCAATCGTGTTTCAATCACGGCTTCTAGACCGACAACAAACCTAAACAATCTGAATAACCTTATAATTTCAGTAAAACAAGATGATTTTGACGGCTAGTCGTCCAATCGTGTTTCAATCACGGCTTCTAGACCGACAACAAACCTAAACAATATAATAACCTTGTAATTTCAGTAAAACAAGATGATTTTGACGGCTAGTCGTCCAATCGTGATTCAATCACGGCTTCTAGACCGGCAACAAACCTAAACAATATGAATAGCCTTGTAATTTCAGTAAAACAAGATGATTTTGACGGCTAGTCGTCCAATCGTGTTTCAATCACGGCTTCTAGACCGACAACAAATAAACAATATGAATAACCTTGTAATTTCAATGCAAAACAAGATGATTTTGACGGCTAGTCGTCCAATCGTGTTTCAATCCACGGCTAGGCCGACAACAAACCTAAACAATATGAATAACCTTGTAATTTCAGTAAAACAAGATGATTTTGACGGCTAGTCGTCCAATCGTGTTTCAATCGCAGCTTCTAGACCGACAACAAACCTAAACAATATGAATAACCTTGTAATTTCAGTAAAACAAGATGATTTTGACGGCTAGTCGTCCAATCGTGTTTCAATCACGGCTTCTAGACCGACAACAAACCTAAACAATATGAATAACCTTGTAATTTCAGTAAAACAAGATGATTTTGACGGCTAGTCGTCCAATCGTGTTTCAATCACGGCTTCTAGACCGACAACAAACCTAAACAATATGAATATCCTTGTAATTTCAGTAAAACAAGATGATTATGACGGCTAGTCGTCCAATCGTGTTTCAATCACAGCTTCTAGACCGACAACAAACCTAGCAACAATATGAATAACCTTGTAATTTCAGTAAAACAAGATGATTTTGACGGCTAGTCGTCCAATCGTGTTTAAATCACGTCTTCTAGACCGACAACAAACCTAAACAATATGAATAACCTTGTAATTTCAGTAAAACAAGATGATTTTGACGGCTAGTCGTCCAATCGTGTTTCAATCGGCTTCTAGACCGATAACAAACCTAAACAATATGAATAACCTTGTAATTTCAGTAAAACAAGATGATTTTGACGGCTAGTCGTCCAATCGTGTTTCAATCACGGCTTCTAGACCGACAACAAACCTAAACAATATGAATAACCTTGTAATTTCAGTAAAACAAGATGATTTTGACGGCTAGTCGTCCAATCGTGTTTCAATCACGGCTTCTAGACCGGCAACAAACCTAAACAATATGAATAGCCTTGTAATTTCAGTAAAACAAGATGATTTTGACGGCTAGTCGTCCAATCGTGTTTCAATCACGGCTCCTAGACCGACAACAAACCTAAACAATATGACTAACCTTGTAATTTCAGTAAAACAAGATGATTTTGACGGCTAGTCGTCCAATCGTGTTTCAATCACGGCTTCTAGGCCGACAACAAACCTAAACAATATGAATAACCTTGTAATTTCAGTAAAACAAGATGATTTTGACGGCTAGTCGTCCAATCGTGTTTCAATCACGGCTTCTAGACCGACAACAAACCTAAACAATATGAATAACCTTGTAATTTCAGTAAAACAAGATGATTTTGACGGCTAGTCGTCCAATCGTGTTTCAATCACGGCTTCTAGACCGACAACAAACCTAAACAATATGAATAACCTTGTAATTTCAGTAAAACAAGATGATTTTGACGGCTAGTCGTCCAATCGTGTTTCAATCACGGCTTCTAGACCGACAACAAACCTAAACAATATGAATATCCTTGTAATTTCAGTAAAACAAGATGATTATGACGGCTAGTCGTCCAATCGTGTTTCAATCACGGCTTCTAGACCGACAACAAACCTAAACAATATGAATAACCTTGTAATTTCAGTAAAACAAGATGATTTTGACGGCTAGTCGTCCAATCGTGTTTAAATCACGTCTTGTAGACCGACAACAAACCTAAACAATATGAATAACCTTGTAATTTCAGTAAAACAAGATGATTTTGACGGCTAGTCGTCCAATCGTGTTTCAATCACGGCTTCTAGACCGACAACAAACCTAAACAATATGAATAACCTTGTAATTTCAGTAAAACAAGATGATTTTGACGGCTAGTCGTCCAATCGTGTTTCAATCACGGCTTCTAGACCGACAACAAACCTAAACAATATGAATAACCTTGTAATTTCAGTAAAACAAGATTATTTTGACGGCTAGTCGTCCAATCGTGTTTCAATCACTGC